>JBAFWW010011083.1:0-21980 GCA_036873685.1 Agapornis canus | reverse complement strand
ATAAAATAAACCCTTTTTTTTTAAAAAAAAATTAAAAAGAAAAAAAAAATAATTTTTTAAAATTAACCATAATTTTTTAAAAAAAAAAAAAAAAAAACTAAAGAATGATACAGACTATCAATAATTGTATGTTTTGTCTGGTAGCATAGTTACTGAGAAGTAAAATATAAAGAAAATGTAGCTAAAGAACACTCCAGATATTCTTTGAACAACCATAAACCCAACAATTTATGCCATATGTTCCCTGAAGTAGAAGAAAATGCTTGTTTTTCTGTTTTCAGAGAAAGAAAAAATCAAAAAGCAACACCATGAATTCATAGCTTCAATAGTAATTTAGAACAAATTAGCACATTTTAAAGATTACTGCGATTTGAGTATGTAATAGGTGTCACAGATTTCACCCATTATCTCAGAATTGTATGGCAAAATCTAGGTGCTTTTAAAGCTTTCAATATGATGAAATTGTTATCTTGATTTTTAAAATCGATGTGTGAAAATAGGATACTGACAAAAATAGTAGCTTTCAACTTCCAGACTCACCACTGCATTCTGAAACAGTAAAATGCCTAAACTCATTAGCTCAGGAGATTAATGTTTAGGGATACAGACTGGAAAAAATGTTTAATTGTTTAATTATTAATAATATTTGCTGAACGACCAATTAACATGCCTCAGTGTTCAATATAGGCTATGTATATATTATTACAGCATGTAGAACTATTCTATAATAATTGCAATTTCTTCCTCTGGAGTACTAAGAAATAATAGAAATCAAAATAATTTTGAGGTTTTGCCAAAATAACCAACTTCTGTAAATATCATCAAGACTATTGTTGAATATTTTGGTATTTCAAGACAAAACTCTGCCCTTTTATAAGGTTATGCACTATTATGTCTTCTTAAATGGTACACATTCTGCAGTTCAGGTTTAAAGTCATGGTATTGTAGGGACACTGAAGACATATTGAGCACTCATGACCCATGAGATTTGTTCCTGACTATTGCTTTCTGACCAAACCTTCAGCAATGATTTCTGGCTATGTAACATAAGACATTTCTACTCAGATGTCATATAGCTAATGATGACATGCAAAGATGTAAATAATAATAGATGTTGTCTTACATATTAGATAGTTCTTAAATTATTTTCATATATAGTCCTATTAACCTCTGTTTTAGTTTCTCTCAAAAGCCTGGAAAAAAAACCACCAATGCACAACATACTACAATAATATGTTATTGTCATTTTACAAATAACAAAGGAAGAGCTGTGATATTCCAATAGGTTTTTTTTTAGATCGGTTACAAATATTCTGATTTGCCAAGAAAATAATCTTAAATTCCACCCCAGCCTTGCACCCACAAGAGGACCATTTCTTTTAAGTACCGTCTTTATGAGCCTACAGAGGGACTGAAATACTCTGACAGCAGGTGTTAGAAACACCAAAGAGTTTGGAGCTTGTTTGCATTTTAATGAGTAGGGAAAGTATTGTCAGGCTATGCTATGTGTTGTGGATTATTTCCTGCTTTAGAAAGGACCGCAGCCTTCACTGACGGGTTTGGGTTTTTTGACTTGTTCCCCCCCCCCGCCCCCCTTCTTTCCTTTCCTCTCTGTGTGTTGTATCTAAAAGTGGCAGTCTCTAAAGCAGAATTAGGCGCAGCGGAGGACTGCAATGCAGGACAGCTGGCAGGACCCCGTGCAAACCACTGCAGGACCATTATGGGATCCCCACTAGGGGGCAGTTTTGCAGTTGAGGTGCTCTCAGAGGTATGCAAAGCAAACTAAGGCTAAAACTGCTTTCCCTGTCTTTCCAGTGGATTTTCTCTTTCTGTCAGAATACAAGACACCCGCTGACTAGCTGGAAGCTGAGATAAAACGTATTGTAAGGAATCACTGAGCTGTTCTTTTTCTCTCAGATTCACGGGCCTTCATGTACAGCAAAAATGTAGCCCAGACACCTACTGTTACTGGAATCTTTTTCTCTGGTCTTTTTAAGGCTTTTCCATCCTTCCTGCTTTATTTTTTTTTTCCTCTCTGATTTCAGTGTAGAAACAGTGGGGTTAAGAATTTACATTATATGTTATAGAACATAACAAAGTATTCCTGGATTTCCTAAACAGTAGAAAGACTGGCTATGGTCTTACGAAGAATATTATTTTTTTAGAAGCCATTATTCCAATATAATCAAGCAAGAAAATAAAGTTAGAAAACTTAAAGCTCCAATGCAGATACCCAAGGCTTAAGCACATTTTAATTATGATTCCTTTAAGCATTTTTCTTGTTTCTTTTTGTACTACACACAACTGTGTACTTGGCCTGTGTTTATAACATTTGACAACATGGTAGATCTGTAACAAAACAGAAGGCATAGAAGTACTTAACAGAATAATGTTACATTTTCATATTGTCAGGGTTATTAATGACAAGCACTGAAGTTTGGCAGTAATGGAAAGAATTTCTGAATTGATACTCTTTAGTAGACACTGTGGGAGTCTGCAAGCCTAGAAATAAATTCCTCCAATACCCATGAGAGTGTCTTTGTCCCTGCAGTACAGTACACAGACCAGCAGTTCTCTTTACTGTCTTTAAATACTCTGTCACAATAGTAATGCCACTTAAATTACATTTCTTCTTTCCAATTTTGATGCATGATCAGTTGGTCAATTCCCCAAGTCTTTATGCATCCTATAAACTGATATAATATTCCATATCCTGTAGCAGGGAAGAGTTTATATCTAAGACGCCTGCCTGGGAAGTACCCCTAAAGCATGGTGATCTTAAATATTACCTTAGAATATGGACTGGAGAAACCTTGACAAGCTGGAATTCCCTCAAGTATCTAGGGACAAAAGGCAACTTAGCTCCTTTGATATACCTTGAGGCAAGACCTTCCAAACAGCATTAAATTCGCTCTCCTGGGAATATGTAAATTTATGAGATTGTCTTTTCTTCCAGGCAACAACTTTTCCTGTGTCAGAATATCCTATGATATGTGAATTTTCCAATTAAGGAACACAATATTTTTGCTGTTTTTTTCTTCCCAGGTTTTCCTGCCTAAAAACCTTTTCTACTATGAAACTGGGAAATAAAACCCTCCTGTTTCCTCATTGAAGGTGAGGAAAATCCTAATGGCAAATGATGAAGTTGTAGAGGGGAATGTAGAGTAAGAATGGAGAAATTTTCCATTTGCTTTACAGGAAGCCTTACAACCTCTCTTGCATTTTATTTCCCAAGTGGATTGCTAAAGAGCCAGCCAAGAACATAAATTGTAAGTGGTCAAGTAAGATCCCTTGATTGCTTCCTAACGCAAAGGAGCTTTCAAAGTTCTGCCCAGTATAAGAGGGACTTCCAGAAAGATAAGGTTAAAAGGAGCCATGATGTAAAAATGTGAAAGTACTTTGAACAAAAGTGTTTAGATACTGCTAAGATGGGAACATAGATAGACATGAATTTGTTTCTATTAGCTATACCATAAATCCACTCATGATGTCTATAAAACACTATTATAATCACCAATTTAAGTCTCTGAAGCTGTTGTGTTCCCTACTCAAACTTTCCATTCAAAATACAAAGTCAGGATTTTTGAATTATAAAAAGAGCAGTTGATATGCAAAGAACAGTATATGATGTTTTCTTTTTTTTTCTTCCCCTCCTTATTTACATTCAAAAAGAAAAATAAAAAGAGGAGAAGAAAACTGATGCAATTCTCAAGCATCTTTCTTTCCAAAACTATCAAGCTTTCAGGAGATGAGTGAAGGTTGCGTACACTTCTGCCCTAGAGTAATCACACAGTATAATAATGTCTGTATGGAGTCTTAGTAGCATGTGCTGAGCTGTTCATGATGTTGTTTTAGCATTGGATCTCCAATGAATTCTGAAAATACAATTAGATTTGTAAACAATACCTTGGTGGTTTGTCTTTTTCCTTAGTAAAAATGAGAGGGCGATTGTGCATAGTAGACTAAGAGGAAGAAATCTATAGTTCTATGGCAAGAAAATACAAGTAACCACTGTAACCACTTGCCTTCTGTGCTTCCAGTGCTGATTCCTCTCTTTCTTATGGCACTGTAACTCAGAAGCAACTCCACTGCTTTCAGTGGGTTTTCACTACTATAAAACCAGTAGGAAACAAGATTAGAACTCATGATTTTTGAAAGAGATAGTATTCATTTTGCAACAAGCTTTTTTTTTCAGCTTATGGTCTGTGAGGCAACAGTATACTATCATATATGAAAACATTTATAGGAAGAGACTTATCAGTTAGCATGAGTGTCTTTTTCAGAGTTGACATCTACTGCTGTAGTAGAAATCAGCAGAATTTACAGATATTTAGTTTTTGAAATAAAGTCCATGATATTCACTGCAGACAAGAATCTGACAAAGATGCAGTGTCTTGTCCGGCCAAAGACAGGTAGGAACTAATCACAGTCACCATATCCTTTTTCTTCAGCAATTCAGGTTACCTCAGTAATGGGCTGCTGTTAACCCTTATTTGAGTCCTCCTCCTCCAAAGCAGCTAAAGGAAAGAAGAGACTGGCATAATAACATAGAAGGTGGAATAGATAACATTGAGCGCAGCTGCTACAAAAGTTTTAACAGTAATGTAGAACATTCTTGCCAGCATCTGAGCATTGTATGACATGCTAAGCTAGAGCAGAAACGATATATCAAATTTTATAGTCATTTGGGACACCTCAGTGAACTGCCTCTGATCCCCTGATCTTTCCATTGACTCACAGACAAGTGAGATTGAAGCTAAAAATGGCATTCTTGATTCAGCTTGCCTTTTGTACTAGCACAACTGGTGACTGTGTTATGTTTAGCCTCTTCACTCTCTCTAAGGTTCTGCTAGAGAGAGAGGAGGTACACATTTTTTGTGATGGTTACTACATAGTTAACTTCTGAAGTGCACATGCTTCTGCAATCCTGAACATGTTATGTCCATGAATAGAGCAGAAGAAGGTCATATTGAAAAAAAAAATAAAAGGTCCACCTAGGAACTTTCTAGGACCTGCCTTTAGCCAAGATTTTTATATCATAGAAACTTGCAACTTTGATCAAAGTCCATGCAATGATATTCTCTACCTTAACTTTGAATTGTCTAGTCATTAGAGTGTGAACACAGGGAAAAAAATTTAGAGAAGTTTCATGTTCTGTTTTTTGTTAATTTTTTTTTTTCAATTTTGACTTATTTTTATCTCTCTTTTCTGCCTAACTTCAACAGTACCATCTTGTGCAAGGCAGCCAGGCAGCTAAGCGTATTCTGTTCCTCCTTTTTATTTTCTTTTTTTAATATTTTTCTTTCATTATTATCACATATGTAAATCCTGAGATGCAATCAGGGCTCCTTGCCAGTTAGGCTAAATGACAGCAGTTTCTTTGCTTAGCACTTTTGAAGAATGACAAGCTGATAAAGTACTCCATATTCCCTTCTGTTTACAGAGAAAGAACAGGAATAACTAATGGAATAGCTTTGTTATACTGTGCTTTGGTCCTAAGTAATGAGAACAATGAGTAGACAATGCACCACTGTCATTAATGCATAGTTATTTTGGACATTTATTTCTAAAACTTTCCAAAAGTATTCTTTCTTTTGCTGTCAGCAATATTTCTAAAGGAGGCTAGGTGTACAAATTCATCTAATCATCTAGTGAGCTAAATATGACCTTCAGGCTGATGATTGCTCAGCCTATTCCTACATTTGCTTAAAGAGTGTAAGACAAGGTGAAATGTTGTATTTCTCTGACAATTTTCAAACTCCTGAAATCAGAAGCCAAAAAAGGAGCAGAATGCCCTATTTCAGCTTACCCTTGATAATGAGGACGTCTTCATCCTCTACAAAAGGAATCTATATGCCTCTTGTTTCTTATTTGTGAAATTGTTAGTGCCACAGGTTGTTAATGACATCCTTTTAGGTTTAAAGACTTGCAGTGGTGTTGACTAATGCTATATTTTCCTGTGGAACACACCGCACTTAGTGGATCTTACAAATACAGCTCATAGCAGTCCTGTTCTTATTTTTGTGGGATTGAACTAGCTTCATAGGTGTAGGTTTACAATGTATTTGTATATATGGCATGCCATATTTATGATATTAACAGAAAATCATAGAATCATAGAATGATTAGGGTTGGAAAGGACTTTAAGATCATCTAGTTCTATGCGCAAGGACACCTCACACTAGACACTGCCCAAGTCTGTGTCCAACCTGGCCTTGAACACTGCCAGGGGTGGAGTATTCACGATTTCTTTGGGCAACCTGTTACAGTGCCTCACCACCCTCACAGTAAAGTCCATCTTCCTGGTATCTAACCTGAACTTCACCTGTTTCAATTTAAACCCATTACTCCTTGTCCTATTACTACAGTCCCTGATTGTTTTTCATGTGCCTCTAGCATGGTTTCCAGGAGAATTTGCTCCATGATCTTGCCAGGCACAGAGGTGAGACTGACTAGTCTGTAGTTCTCTGGGCCTTCCCCTTTTTTCTTCTTGTAAATGGGTGTAGTATTTCCCTTTTTTCAGTCATTAAATCCTGATTGCAACAGCCATGCTAAACTAGGGTATAGTCATGAAACTTTTTGCACTGCACAGTTGGTCAGTATTTATGCAATTATACTGTAGTTTAGGAGCTCTGTTGCAGGTAGCAGGAGGAGTAAGACTCTTCCCCAAGAGAGGATAAATAGGGAGCCAAGGGTGACCTCAATACCTGCAATGCCCTTACTGGGGCACAGTTCCACAGTATCTGACCTGAGTGGGTGCGAGTAACAGGGTCCATGGATGATTCCAGATGAGGCAAAAAAGTGATAAACCAGGACCAGGGTCCATGCAGGGGCCTTATTCAGGAAACAAAAGGGATGAGGTCACAGAAAGAACTGGAAGCAATAGTATAATATGGATCCAGGGTTCATCCAGGAAATAAGGCCAACAGCCAGAGTGGAAACAGAAGTCCTTCCAGGAGGCAACCTACAACATAGGTCCAGGGTCTGTATGCCCCAGCTCAGGCACAGGCTTAAGCTGGAATTGAGCTCCTGGGCCCATGGGCAGGGGATGTGAATCCAAATGATATCTTCAGTGACCAGGCACTCTGCTTGTTTCAGTTCTAGCTCATCTGTCACCTTGAGAACTTTGTTTTATTACTTTTTGTGAGTGAGTGTTTGAAAGAAGAGGCCTGTGAGTGTTCATGCTGCTTCTCCCTATGTCTGGTGACTAATGAAGGCAGAAGAACAAAACCTGACTGCACCTAAAGCATTAAAGCTGTAAAGACTGTCACTAGACAAGTGGATTTAGAAAGCTTTACTGGATTTGGTTTAATTTTTACCACTTTCCCCAATCTTCATCTGTTACCCAGTTATATAACTCCTGATCTAGCCAACTGCCTGACAAATAGTGGAACTATGGCAGGTGGGCTATTTCTGTGCAACTAGAAAAGGTAGAAGGCTGTGCAGTGTATGGCCACCTTGGGCACCACCCAGCCACCTCAGCCTTGACAGTGGTAGTAAACAGATTAAATCTTTCACTCCATCTGCACTAATCTTTTGCAGTTAGGTTTTCTGTAGGTGCCACATGAGTCAAAAAATGCAGGTTACTAGTCAAAAGTGACACACACACATTGGAATGGGAAGTCTGGATTTTAGTCATGGGCTCTACTCTATTATTACTGGTTTTGCCACCTAGTGGTAAAAAGCACATGAAATCTTGGCTACAGTGGTGTGATGACCCTTGAATTGAAATATTTTCTCTAGTCAGCATATTTGTACTTGTAGAATGTTTTGAAATGTAAATTATGCATTGAAGTCATCAGTATTTATCAAAAAAAGACTGAGAAGTTGAAACTAAGCTTTTATATATATACAGACAAATGTACATAAGTATGTTGCACCTTCAAAGGTAAACTATTCTGTGGAGATGGCTGTTGAATTAAATTGCTATTAGGAAAAAAACAAACAGATATCAAAAAATATTTGAAGTTACATAGATATATTAAGAAAATTTCAGTTTTGACGATGAAGGATCTAACAATTAGGATTAAATATGATTTTAGGGACTCTTGCTTTAATGCTCTTGATAGTGTAGATAATCCAAATGGAGTGTTGTGTGTGATTTCTACTAATATGCAACTCCTTCTGTCATCCAGTTTTCTACTGAGACATATTTATAGTAAGTAGAATAAATTAATTACAGAACCTTGTAATACAAGGATGTAATTCCATCTAGTAAAACCCCCTGAAGTGGAACCTTGAGATGTTTGCCATGTAAGAGAAGCAAAGCATAGGTAAGTAGTCTTTGCTGCTATGTCAAAGCTTTTCCCCGTGTGTAATGTCCAGAAATAAGAAAGATTGTTTTATTCTTCTACAGCTTGTTTTATTGAGCCTTTTCCTGGCTAGCGCAGAAAGATGTAGGTTTCAGTAGGATTACTTCTACCTTTTGTCTTACTCCCTTTCTTTTGTATGTATATCTCTATAAATGATCACCACCTGTTTTGTTTTTCTTTTTCCTCTTTCCTGCTTGCTTTCAAGCAAGCTAAGCACCTGCTCTACTTTTTTAACTAGCTATAGGCACAACTTTTGAATTCTTAACACCATTTTCTTCAAATCTCAATCTACTTATTTGACCTATGTCAAAGGAACAATGAACGTAAGAGTTCTTGAAGAATTAGAGGGCAGATCTTGGGGTGACTGCAGTATTTTTATCTCTGTTTACACAGCATGATGTGCCTAGTCAGCTTTCTTCTACAGTTATGTACCACTTTCACTGTTATTTTAGTCTCTTCTGTATCTATGTTTTGTTGCAGAAGCCCCATTAGGATCAGTATGGTTCTTTGCTGATGGTGGAATGTGTCTATAACAATCACTAGATTTACCTGGAACTGAACCAGAAATAATCAGGGTCCAGTGAACTAAAACTATAGCTTGCCACAGCTTCCTCAGAAAGAACTGTTCTTCCCTAGTTAAATAACTTATTGTGACTTTTCCATAGTGCTTTAGAGAGATTATTTGAATGGGAGAATGCTGTATTGATCCCCAGGAATTGATAGGAGACTGGAAGCCTTTTTAAAACTGTTTGAGGGTTTTCTTTTTTTGGAAAAACCAAGCTGACTGTCATCTTGTAAATGGAACTGTACAGCCCTCCCTCTTCCTTGAAAGGGGAAGTTGCTGTAACTTAAAGGGCTTCTTTGCTGTCACTACTTTATCCTCCAGGAACTACAGCTTTGTGTTTCCTAGTTACAGAAGGAAGGGGAATAAACTATCTGTGAAGAACCAATTGCAGCAGCTTCCAGTACAGTTAGCTTGTTACTCTGGCAAACAGGAAGGGATTTTCAATACTTTCTTTAGCGCTGCAGACAAAGCAGGGGAGATCTCAAGGTCTTTTTGTGAAAATTTATCTCAGTACTGTTTTCTACTCCTAAGTTTGTACCACAGAACTGCAGTTCTGCAAACACTAAGTCCATGTACTGATATTTTGAAATTGCTGCTTATTTGTCTAAACACCCACAGGCAGTTCATGTCCTGTGAATGGGATTGGGATGTTGTGTTGATTGTCTTTCAGGGAGACATTGCCAGTTCTATCTGGCTGCTGCCTAGACTGCCATTTCTCTCTAAACTCATCTATCAGGAAAGCTGATCTGAAGAGCTGGAGAGAACAGGTTTTGCTTGACTAGAAATCTCTGAGCTGCCAGCTGTTACGATCAGTAAATGCAGAGGAATTAAGGTCTCTTTAGTCCAGTTGTAAATCCACACTTTTTGGTTTTACTTTATTGCTCTTAAGAACATCTCATCTTTTTCCTGTGAGTTGTTAATTGCATAATCATAGAAGATATATTTCCTTCTACCACAGAGATCAGTATTGAAATAGAGAAATTTATACTATCCAGCAGAACCATTACCACTTCTTCCCCTATGTGTTGCTCACAGCCTTCCTCGATATTCTTTCCTGCTTATATTTTCTTTTTGGTAAATTTAATGAAACAGTGAATGTTGCCACAGCCCAAACTATCCAAATATTGCGGTTTGAGAGAAATTGCAGACTTCCTTGGAAGATTTATTCCCAAAATTTCCAAATTACTTGATTTCATGGGCGAACTAAATGATCCATGTTAAATTCAACATAAACCTGTGATCCATACTTTGAAATACTTGAGGTGGATTCTAAACAATTTTTCTAGAAAGAGTTTTCAGGACTTTTTATGGCACAAAACCTGTAATCCTCAGGGGCTGCAGCTGCAGAAACAAATAGGCCAAAAATGTTCCTGGGCTTAATCTGTCATAGTACTTCATTAATGTGTCTGTATGCCACAGAGGGGCGATAAAGACTCTAATACTCTTATTGCTGTAGACACACCTCCAACCTCAGTATGTGCCAACTAACATTACCATATTTGTATGCTTAAAAGATGGGCATCTCCTGCACAACTCTTAGTGTTAATCTGAAGCTTTCTCCTATGACACTAACTTGAAAAGATTTATAAATTTGAATTTTCTTACTGAAGTGGGTCTTTCTAAAACATCAAAATATGAGTTATGAAAACTACACTTAACGAAATATGCACTACAATATTTGTATACAATACAAATATTCTGTATAGCTTCATGCATCAATTTTCTTTGGCTAATTTATTTACAAAGAATTAAAATAAGCTTTATTAAATAGAACACAGTAGCAGTGGCAAAGTACAGACATCTATATCGTCTGTTTTAATATACCTGACAATTCAGTTGACAAGTATTAACTAAAAATATCTTTAGCTGGGACACTTAATAACTAGAAATTTGTTGCAACTTCTTTGAAATCTCATCTTTTCCTCTTCATAATTTCTTATGCCCAGAATTTTGCTATAGTTCTTTAGTATCATAATTGCATTTTGTTGTACAGGAACATAAAAGTTATCTTACTCAAATCAGAGGAAAATGAAACATATTCATTATAGTATTAAATAGAGCTCTAATATCTTAATGCAAACTTCAAATGAACCTATAAACAAACATATGATATCATTATGGCTAATTTAAACACTGCTAATCTAAATACACATAGATTCTACCAATTCCTTTCTTTACTGTAAGTAAATAAATATTGTTAAACTGAACCAGTCAGTTTTAAATTGTTTATTTTTAAGTTCCATTTCAGATATGATTTTTTGTGTTTATTTGTCACTGTCCAGTGGGACTGACATATGGACTCTGTGAAAGATCAGAGGCTCATAATATGCGATCTTCTTTTCTCTGATAAACTGCCTATGTCTGTTGAGCTTCTATTGATTCTTGCTGTTCTGCTGTGTTCCCAAAATAATAGATTTCTGTTTAGCTTCTGTGTTCTAAAACATAGTCTCTTACAGTCTTAATCTGCATAACCTTAGGGTCTGCTTCAGTGATATTCTGCTTTTTTCCCCCATGGTGATTGAAGAATAGGATGTGCAATGCAGACTCTCAGCTGCCCAGAAAGAAGGCCTTTGCAGCAGCAGCTGACCATTTTCCATTGTACAGAGGTGACCTGTAGCATCACCTCAGCAACTTTTTCTTAATAACTTGCATAAATTGAGCTAGCTAGCTAGTTTCACACCTATTTCATTCCTTGATATTAATGATCATTGGATTGAAGTGTGATGTGAATAGGATTCTTTACTATACCTGTACTGGACAGACACAGTTTATGCTTCTGAGAACTACCTCCAGAGCTGATATTGGCTTTCCAATCATGATAAACTTCCCTAACTAAGCTGGATCAAGTGGTAGCATATACATGTATTGCTGACCCTGTCTATATTTGCACCCTGGCATGGCTGCAGACAGGCCAAGCATGGTCTAATTGTATAAAACCAATTCCACTATCCATCATTATTTCTATTCAGAAGCAAGAAGTTGAACCTTCTGCTGCCTGTTTATCTTCAGCAACCAATCAGCCACAGACACCTCTTCCCTTGTTTGGAATGTGCTTAGCTAGTCTGGGCAAATTGTCTTTGATCTCCTAATTTTGTGTCAGCGTATTGGATTTTCAGATCGTGCCATGGCTTACTGTTTCATTTCCAAAGACATCATGTTATGATACCCCTAAATTGTAGTGTACAAGCAAGTATGGTGAGGGAGACCCTTCATCTGCATTGAAAGGCAGCAGATTTCTGAAATTAGTACATTGAGTGTCAGAGTCACTTCTTAGGGATCTATTAATCAAGAGTGGTTAGGATGCTAGGGAATCTGAATGATGTTATCATAAGGGGGAAGTCGAAAACTGGATGCCCCCAAGCACTCTGGAGTTGTCAGTTTTGAGAGTGGCCTTCCTTAAGTCATGTATGAGGTGACTACACATGTGGGCAAGCATTTGAAGGAAAACCAGTTTATCAAATTCCTGTTGTATCTGCTGAATCCATTAAAGTTCACAACTCCCTGGTTTCATATGGCTTTGGACTCCTTTTCACCAAAAAATCATTGAGCTAGATAAAATACTGGATGTATAGAATACACTTCATCCTTTCTATAGCACATTCAGGGAACGGGAAGAAATGTAAATGTTCACTTTGGGTATTGCTAATATTGACAGTTTTTTCAGTATCAACAGAATTGGTGAATGTGCATTCTCTGCAGCGCCAGTATACCTCTACTGTATCTATACTGTCTGTATCTTAATTTAGATACTTATCTGTTCTCTACATTGGCTATAGGGGAAGATTAGTATAATCAGATGGCTTTCTGAGACACATCGAGGTCCATTTGATCAGATGGAACTCAATCCCAGTTGCTACAGAGGTAGTTTTTTGCTCAGTTTCTGAGCTGGAAATTTTTGCAGCGTCATGATCTGGGAAAGTCTCAGCAACTTTTTTTTCTTATCGAGGTTATTTACCACTTATCCCTTCTTGCTGCAAAGCTTTCTAATCTGGTGGATGATGTTAAATATATATATAGGATGTTATACATCTGTGTGTATGTATTCATATATATGTATTTATATGGAAAAATAATAGTATACGTAAATGTGTATAAAAAAGAAATACGGTGCATATTATGTAATGCTGGATGATATCAGTCCTATTTCTGGGTCATTTAATGTCAAACTTTGTGCATTTTTCAAGTACTCTTTTCTGATTACAGATACCACAAACTCTTAATGACATGAGTTTCCAGGGAGAAATGATGCTTGCATGTCTGTTCATATACCCCTACTTCATGTCCCACCTTTCAACAGTCTGATAATTTTCCTGATCTTTTCTGCAGCAGACAAATGAAAAGGAAAGGAGAGGAAAGGAAGGGGGGATATATGTGTGCATAACTACATTTGAATTTATTACCCAAATCAATATTTCTAAAACGATAGCGTTTTACAAAGTGTCAGATTATAATCTTACAAATCCTATAATAATGTTGGCTGAACTAATAAGGGTAAGTATTTTTTACCTCTCAATTTGACCCTGTGTGTCTACATACCTGTTTTTCAGTTAGAAGATCTGAAACCTAGGATTGAGGGGCCACAGTAATTTATGCCCTCTATATTCAGTAAATTTGGTCCATGTAGACAATGTAGCCATTCAGCAGGGATTCATGGACATCCAGGCTACCCAGGTTAACCACTCAAAATGGTACAGCAGTAATTACCTAAAAGCAGTAGTCTGCTGCTAGAATTGTTAGGTCTGTCAGGCTGCTCCAAAACCACGTTGAGATTCTTTATGGTGTTGCATGTGCCACACACATTAAGACTCCACTTTCCAAGCAGGTGCACAGAGTCAATCCTGGAAAAAGTGAAGGGAAGGGGCTTTACTTTTAAGGTATAGTAGATATATAAAAGCACAGCAATTAAAATCCTTTTCTGCTTTGTTATTTGACTTACACAATTATGCAATCTGGAAAAATATATCAGTGTCAAAATGCCCCAAATCATCAACATAAAGAGGAAATGAGTTTATGAGCAAATGTGTTTCCAGATCACCAAAGAATGCATGGGTTTTGTGACTAGAAGGTCTATATTACATTAACTTGAAAATAAATGGCAAGTTTTCATTAGGCTTGTAATAACATGTAGGCACTTTGCTTGGGTCTTCAGTCTTTAACTTCATAATTTTACAGGGAGCAATTTTACAGCTTTACAGAAAGCAATTATTCTTCTGGGTTTCTCTCAGTTATCAAGTTGCTGAACAGCCTGTTCTTTATTTCATGTTACTTAGAATATAGATAATAAGTTCCTGATAATGACCTTTTTAGCTAGCTGTACATTGTTTAAATTATTCATATTATCAGTAATGCAATCATATGTGTTAGCCAAAATGGTTTTTGCTATTTATTCATGAAGGAAGAACTTCGAGATTGATAAGTTATAATTGACAGTATCTAATGTCTTTTGTTATTCACAGGATTACTATACATAATACTCTGAACATTTTTTATTTTTATTATTAATACATAATTAGCTTATACATATTTATGGAGAATATATATTTGAGAAATCTGGAGGTGTCGCTGCCTATGGCAGGGGTATTGGAATTAGGTGATCTTGATATTCTTTCCTATCCTAACCATTCTGTGATTCTATACGTATAAAACCCCTTATAACCACCCCACTTCATGTTTTTGAGATATTAGATTGTAGCATTTGCCAGTATTATGGTAAGCTTTGCAATTCACCTGCTTTTCCACAAAATGCATTGTAATTTTCCTTTTTATCCTGAATATTGCAAGTATTTTATTTAATTACAGTAGATCATCATTCAGAGTACTAAAAGGTAAAAAGCAAGTTTGTAAATACCAGCACACTAAAAAGACTTACCAAGGTTTAATAGTACTGAAAAACAACCTTTCTGTCTATAGTAGAGGTTTTTGGTTTTGTTTGTGTTCGTTTTGTTGGTTTTTTTTTTTTTTTTTTTTTTTTGTTTTGCTAACTAGTTATTACCTAAGATATTTTTGTTAAACATTAAATAGATATTGTAAAGTATTTTATCTAAACAGGCTTTTTATGACTCAAAAACATTTCCCTCTGATTAGCAATATGATGCATACTCTCTGTCAATACAATTTTCTTTGCTTTTCCATTTTTATAATTTCTGTAAGGTTCATCAGCATTTTAGTTTCACAAAATAAAGCTGTTTACTACATGCTATTCTTGAAATAAGACCTAGTAACTGTTACTTGGACCTAAGTTTCTCATGTCAAATGAATTTTCCAAATGAAATGGTAAAAGTGTTTTAAACAAAATTTTATTACACACTTTCAAAAACCCCAACCACTTATTAAAAAGGCTTTTAACTGTCTGAAAAGCTGTAAAAGGTAAAAAAATACCTACTGCAAATATAGGCATCAATATTTTAAGAAGATAATGCTAAGTACTCTGTTATTACTATGATTTGCAGTGCAGCAGGGAAGTCTAATTTTCTTATGCCAGAATATATATTTCTGTACACATCTGTCACACCTTAAACAGGATAAATAACATCTTTCAGGCTCAGGGAGTCAATAGCCAGCATTAACTTGTATCATCAGTTTTCTGCTATTGCTCCTGCTCCAAGCCACCATTGTAGGGGGATTATGATGTAGGCAGTGGAAATAAAGAATTGAACAGGACAATTTTGGAAGATAAAACATGTTTTATTACAGGCTGAACTAAGTCTATCATTGGAAATCATATGATTTAAGTACTTCATAGTAATTACAGGGGAATACTGAGGAGACATCCTGTAATTTATACCTCCAATATTGCATTACACGTACTTATACTCTGGGCCAAGAATTCACTGAAACTAATTTTAAAATTTATTCATTATGTTAATTTGAGGAACTTGTGAGGAATTTTCACCCAACTGGTTATGATTTGTCAGGTCTTTTTAATGCTGGGTCTTTATAGAAACTATCGTCAAGTCCTGTACCAGAATGAATCTGAACCGCAGCTGAACCTGGGAGCCAGAACATGCTGCTAGGTTTCACTGGTCTTGACTTAGAATACATCCAAAAGTATTTCAATTTGAGTCAGGATCACCTCCTTGCTGTGCCATGACACTGAAAAGTGCGCTAGATTCAGTTCTGATGAAACCAACCAGGCCAGGTTGGATGGGGCCTTGAGCAACCTGGTCTAGTAGAAAGTGTCCCTGCCCATGGCATAGGTGTGGAACTAGATGATCTTTAAGGTCTCTTCCAACCCAAACCATTCCATCATTCCACCCATAAGAGTCTGTCTCCTGGAGCCTGTCCAATGCACTCCAGCAGTTACTGGGTGATTGGTCTGTCTGGGCAGGGCAGATGGGCTAGTACTTCTTGTCAGAAAATGTGATCTATGTTAGCTCCCCCACATTCCAGCTGTCACCCTGTAGCCAGAGGATTTTGAAGAGCAGTGGAAATATTTCCTCAGTGTGTTGTTTGAACTGTAGCACACTGGTCGTCTAAGACTTCAAGCTCTGATGGTAGATGTCACTGGAGCTGTGCAGAAGGGATGTTAGAGAGTGCCAGGGCAACAGTGAGGCTGGGTTAGGAGACTGCTGGCAGGGAGCTCAAGGACCTATCCCAGTGGCCTCACCATGCCTGGAGGTGCTGAGTAGGCCAGTGAGCATGGTGTGCCATGGGCATTCTGACAATTTAGGCCAGGTCAGGGCTCTGAAGCCCTGGGCAGACACCCTGGGTGAGGTTTCTTACAGTCATTTCTCTCCATGTATCTGGGCTCTCCAAAGCCCAAAGGCAGGTCACCCTGCTGTTCATTGTCAGACATGGACTTAAGCAGGCCAGACCTTCTGGAGTAAGGGAAGGAGCCTGGATATCTGGGGCAGTAGATGGGAAGGCCCCACAGTGCCTCAACAGCAAATCAGAAGTGAATGTGCTTTTTTTCATCTAAATTTCATTTTATCAGATGAATGGTATCATAGGGTGGGTAATAATAAGGTGCTGGAGCATCCTGGCTAGAAGTACAGTGTGTGTTGTCATCTATCATGAGGATGGAATGTGTTCATACATGCAGGCAGAAACACTAGTTTGAATTTCTGTAAAACCAAGCCATTGTTCTTTTCATGTTAAATGTTTCACTTAGCCATTTCTCATTATGGTAATTTTTGACAGTTCCGCTTTGGCAAGCTATTAAATTTGTAGTTTTATTACCAATTGCATTAAATTTATTTTATGTAAAGGAGTTGTAATGTGCTACTCTTTCAACTAGGTCATAGTAAATCAAGTACTTTATTTTCTCTAGGGATATGTTATCTGTTTTTAATCCAGGTGAGTACGCAAAGGTCTTTAAAACACATAATTTGATCTCTTTCTGCTGAAGGAAACCTTAAGGAAAGAAAAAATAAAAGTGGAATTTTGAAGTTCAAATTTATATGCATATTAAATAACTTTATTTAGTGTGGTAGAAGAATGTATTTTTTATAAATTGTATGGGGAGTTTCTTTTTACACTATTGACACATGGCGTCCATTAGAACCCAATAGTGCTTTTGTATAATTATTAATTGTAAATAGTTATTAAGTTTATTGATCTCTCATGCTTCATGAAAATGAATTTGTATGTCTAAAACCAAACAAAGACTAACATGATCTTGCTTTTTCATAGCCAGTTTAATTGTCATTGTCTTTGGTACAGTGATTGATACTGAATGGTATAATATCAGTAACTTTATGATGAAAAATTAATTTGCAGAATATCGGGACAAGAACAATAATCAATACAATTCACAATACAAAAATGCTTATAGTGTAATTGTAATTTAAAGGTTTTTAATTTGTATATTAATGCTGCAGAACCTACTTTCTGGGAAGAGGGGAGAAATTACACTTATGGTTATTTTGGTTGAAATTTATTTTTTATTTCTTATTATCTGCTATTTTGTTGATGTAAATCAGGGTGCAGGAATATGAATAATAGAGCATGTACAGCTCAGTTGTGAACCAGAAACCAAAATCTGGGAGCAAGAGCTAAATATATCAGTGTATAAAATGCCATCATCACTTTTGGTCCAAATGCAGAGAGGATATGTAATTTAAATATAGCTTGATCACTCAAAAGGCATGAATTCTGTGAAATAAAATTAAAACATCAAAACGTCTGAAAATGGGTTAGCTGTTTCTTTAAGCAATTTAATTGTAGAAGTTGCTTAACAAAAACAAGATTTCTTACTTTATTATCTGTAAGAATGGCCTTAAGTATTAAAGTTAATACTCTCACATACTAATACATAATTATTTATGCTACTTTGATGTTTTGTGTATTTTTACAAGGTAATTTTTACAAGCTAATTGTGCTGAATAAAGTTGACAAAATTGCATAATTTGTAGGTTAATATTAGCATAATCCTACAGTACATTATTTAGGAACAGTATAAAAATTAAGTTTACTATTTTTCCAATATGATTAATAAGATTGTATGTCTCTAACAATAGTAATTTCCAATATATAAAAAATGGCTTTTGGGAAAGCTTATAAATATTCATGTTTTGGTTTTTTTTTTTTTTCATGCAGCTGACACTGAAGTTTTGTTAAAGCAGAATGTATCACAGAAGTGGGTTTCATAGTTTACAAAGGAATGTTACCAAACTATCAAGGAATTAATGGAAACACAATGCAAAATTAAGATTTGGTTTACCACAACAAACCAATAACCTTTTGTATTCCTTATGCTTGTGACTTTCCTGTATTCGAAGGTTTTTTCTTCCACTTCTGCATAGATTCTTTAAAATTGCAACTTTGGGACACAGAACATCAAGTTCAGTCCCATTGTATAGAGTTCCACTGACAGCATATCTAAATTGTCTTCTGTAAATCTTTGTGCCATATTATGTACAATACTACCAAAGAATATTAAATTTTGCTTATAGCTATTCAAGTCCAAAGGTTTAATAAAATAATAACCTTTGAAGGAAGGAAAGTAACAATATTTTTATGACTTAATGTAAATTATTCATATTACTTCAGCAGTTGTCTTTGGTGGCATTTTTACTTTCTTGGTTTCCAGAGGCAAAACAAATCTATTATGTGCTAATGAGAAAAAGGAAATCACACCCTCAAGCCATTGATCAACTCTTTTCCTGCTGGTGTGTCAGTACATATAGAAAAAGATTATGCCAGTGTACCATCTGTTTTTAAATTGTCAGCCCATATCATGTTAGAGAAATAAGGCTACCTCACTACATATCAGAGCTCATGTACAATGCTTACACCTTTTGTAATGTATACAAGTCATACATTCTCATCTGTAGTCTATGGAACCTAATGCTTGGCTTCAGTGTGCCCTCTTGTATCTTCTTATTGAGCATATGCTGAGAAAAATATGAGAGGTTTGTCCATGACACCAAATAAGGGTGGATCTCTAGGTAAAAGTATGCAAAGGGCATACTTTAATAACCACAAAAAACTATGTTCTTGAGGATTCCTGCAGCAGACATAGTCTTTCTGAATTTTTATAGACCTCAGAACATTGCTCTTTTATGAATTCAGTTATGAATTTTTACCATCCACTTTCTCCTGTGCAGCAACTTAGCAGCTCAGCATTTGTAGTTAATTAGCTTTCTCCTTTTGTGGGTTTTGAACTTGCCACATGGTAACAGGATTTTAAATGATAAAACAAACAAGCAAAAGCCTCTTTACCTTTTTTTTTTTTATTTTAAAAATGTATCTGAAGTAGTAGTGTAGTAAAAGGCTTTAATACACACATTTAGCAGGGGAATCTCTCTTTTAGGTGTACCTGGGAGGGTACATATCACACAATGTGAGCATATCACACAATGTGAGCATAAAGCTGCACCGTGATGTCCCCTTTCACCCCCCATATTGAATGGACCTGCATCTGCCACTGCAGCAACTGTATCTTCTCTAATCATTGTAACAATAAGTTACAATGTTAAGTACAGTCAATCACTAAAAGAACATTGCAATTTATTGGATGTGTCTGTCCATAAATCTCCTGTATTTTTTACTGATGCTTAGTATTAGTTTATATATACTATACTGAAAGCAACAAGTTTTCTTAAGACATGAGCAATAAACACTGGCATTTAAACTTGTAAGTTTTAAATATATTTATCTTCCTACTACAACTTTCCTCTCTCTTCTCCTTGCAATTCTTAATAGCCAGAGCAAAGGGATGGGGAATGGAGAGTGATGGGAGATTCAATTTGCAAGTGCTGGAATGCAAATTCAGTGTTACTAATATCAACCCCTACTGAGTATTTGCTTTTAAGCTGCTGATAAACTTCCTCATGCTGAGTAATTTCATTTTGTGAGGAAAAGGAGGAAAGCTGTTTTAATGTAATGTCCAAAATGAGAGAGCATACTGGACCAAAACAAAGGGATGTTAACTTTAATTTCCTACATGATTTTTTAAAATGTAAAATAAAACTTTTCCTTGTAGTTCAGAGCAAGCTGTTTTTTTAAAAAAATATAGTGTGCCTTTTGATTGCTGTTTGGCTAGTGTTGAAATATCAAGTATGATAAGCAGCATAAATGATCACAATCATTTTAATAAATGAGGTGACTACAATTTTTAAAGGATCTATAGTGTGCTTATATTTTCTTCTAAAAAATTTTAAGTCATCATTACAATGAAAAAGATCATCTGTATTCCCTGATAGTAATGTGATTTTGTTTGGTGAATTAAACTCTTTAACGTTCAAACAATCAGACAGATTTTTCCCTTCAGAACCAGATTACTTCCTAGAAAAATAATTGACCATCTTTGGTTTTATTCTTTAAGTACACCCTAAAACCTATTATAATAACATAAAGGAGGATTAGTAACCTAAACAACAGTAGCATGTTTAATGATGATCTGCTAACAAAACATTTTAGCTAATCTCTGATTAGCGATCACATTTGACAGCAACCCAAAAAAGTAAACCAAATTCTGTGCTTGCACTTGGCAGTGGCTAAGGCAAACAGATCTGGAACCAGAAGATCAACCAGTCACACTGGACAAAAGGGGAGTATATCTTCCCAAAGTGCCAGAAGCACTCACACAATCTTTTATGTAGTGGACTGTAGACTTGCATACATGGTAGTAATATTTGTCATTCTTGCTTGTTGTACAAAACCATACTTTTAATATTTTATTTTTGTGTCAAGCATCCTTGTATTTCAGGCATTTTTATTTTTGCATGTTTATCAAATACTTGAAATGAAACATATAGAAGGGTTTAATAAAGGCTGCTTTTACACAATACAAGCAGAATTCCTTTTGAAAAGAGCTGCATTTTCTTTGCAATAGTGATAAATAGACATTTGTATCCATTGGAGAGGCTGACATAAGTTTTTCTCAATAAAACTAGAGCTGAATTGTAGTATATGACTAGAATACTTTGTTATAGTCTCTCTTTACTTCAATTTCCATTAAAAAATTAATGATCTTTTGCATCTCTGATAGATATAATATTACAGTTCATATTTCTACCAAAATAGAATCCTTTAATCATCCTTTCATGTTGTGAAGTAAGGATTTAAGAATTTGTCTACTGATTTTTCATCCTTTGTCTTATGATATGGTAGGTCAGACACACCACAGATATATTAAACTATTTTCACTTTGAAAAGGGGTCTAAAAATCACTGAATAGACACAACAGTGACTGTTTGCAGTGTTCGTAGCTACAACAAATTACTAACGAGCATTAAGAGCCTGTTATCAGCACAGGTGGTTTTTTTCATGCTAGAATCGAAGTACATTGACAAAGAGATACTGAGTTACACTGGGGCCTGTGGGTATTGTAGCTATGATGTGAATTAGTATTTCTTAATGAAGGTGTACTGAAAATGTGTTTTACCATGGAATTAATTTGAAATATTGAAAAGGATTAAAAAAATTGATAAAGAGACTGATTTATGACACATATGCTTAATGATAACTTCAGAATGTTCAGAAGTACTACCATGTTTCAATTTGATGTAATATTTAGAAATGCTAGTACACGATCCCATCAAGATCACACCAAATCTAAACAGAGAAATCCAACTTAATTATTTTACTTTTTTTTTTTTTTTTTTTTTTTTGTTTTTTATTCATTTTTTGAATAAATTTTAAATAGGCGGTTAAAGGGT
>JBAFWW010011082.1:7232-17600 GCA_036873685.1 Agapornis canus | reverse complement strand
AAAAAAAAAAAAAGTAGCATATATGCTCATTTCATGGGTTCAAACTGGATGACAGAAAACTGAAGTCTCTGTCATCAATTTAATGCCCATAGGACAGAGGCATTACAGAAAGTTCAGGATAAGATTAAACTTTGTGTATAGCAGTTGTTTTTTGAAACATCTTTGACTGATCCATTGAGACAACTGCTTACATAAGAACATTACTTGGCAATGTTTATAACATGACACTGAAGTGCTACTCTGTAAGGCATAAGTGCTTAGACTGACACCATTACGCTAGTTGCCATTCAAGTATATGCATCCAGGGAAGATTTCAAAGCTTGTGTGTAGGACAGAAATCCTCTCATATGCAAGACAATTTCTGAATGAATCATACCGAGATTGAGAACTACTTACTATGCTGTCTGTTACAAAAAGTGTACAAATGGAGAAGATTGTAGCGTGGTGTCATGCTTTAAGCCTAGCTGGTAACCCAGGACATGTGGTCATGTCATAATCTATAGAAAGCAATACCATCGAAAATGTCTCATGTAAGCTGCATCATGTTTTGATTTAGCTGCAAAAATATTTGTAAATATTTGTTATCTCTAATACCAAAATTTAGGGTTTAGGTACTGCAAAAAACTGCAGTGAAACATACCTCAAAACCAAGGGATGAATTTTTACCTCTAGTGGGATCTAATTCTGCACCCAAGATAATTTTATGAAACATAGAAAGATAATTTAATTTCATCTTAACATAAAATTTTTTGTGAGGTTTACTTTCAGAAAGCATGATGGGCAATGGAACATAGTGGGCTACAGAAGATGCCATGGTACTCTGACAGTACTGAAGGTATTTTTATGGTAAAAGATAGAAAAATTACACAGAGATTATAGAAAAAAAAACAGCACCAACGTCAAATCAAAGTGTTTACTTGCCTCATAGTGAATTCATAAAGCAAAAACTTGAGCTGTATGCAGAGTTGTAACTAGGCTTGAAACTACAAAGGTTGAATAACCAAAAGGAAATGCAATCATATTGCAAGACTGATGAATTGTAAGAAAGCTGCTGGCATTTTGGTGAGCACTTATATGGCTATTTTTTCCAAAACTCATTGCAGCTATGATGCAATTCAGCATAATTGGCCATTCCTGAACTAAAGGCTGCTTTTGCATGATTGTGTCTTTAAGTAAACCTGCATTAGACATAAAATAGCGCTCTGTTACCATTTACCAAGTTTGCCAGTTGGAGCCATTGAAAATGGCAGTAATGTTGCTACTCCCCTTTGTAAATAGATTTATGGCATACTGATGAGAAATGTCATTTTACACGAAGGTATAATAGGTGTTCAGGTGATGAGAAATTTCTTATCCATGATATGAAATGAATTGATTTTTAATGGGTAAATCATCCATTTTTTTGATCTGTGTATTTTCTGTTCAGATAGTTTAGAACTACTTTTCACTCTAGCCTTCAGAGAATATAAGCTTGCATTTAGGTGGCAAAGACCTACAGAAATAAAGGCAAGAGTGACCTACTAAGAAATAGAATTAAAAAAAAAAATACAAGAGACAGAGGAACTAGGAGAGCCATAACTGCTTTAGAAAAGAGATGGGACCATAAAGAATCTGACTAAAGACAATATTTTCCCAGTTTCGTGGTGCATGAGATAGTAATGGGAATATTGTTATGGACTCATATGCTGTACTAAAAGAAAACAAAAAATTAAAAAAAAAAAAAAGATCCCTGGGAGCTGATATGGGATTTACATTCCCAAATAATGCTGAAATAGGAGTATACAGGAACTATTAGAGATGTAATTATACACAGATTTTATTTTATCCTTGTTTCTATACGATAAAAACTCAAACAGGGAATAAGCTCTGTTGCATATATATATAAAAAAATGGGGATAAGCTCTGTTGCATATAAAAAAAAAACCCAAACCATACTAAAGCTTTGTTTCAACATGTGATGTCAAGGGTATGAATGATGCAGCGCAGAAATAGCTGGATCAGGACCCAGATGTTCGTATCAATTAAATGCATTGTTTGAATAGCTCAGCTTACTGAATAATTTACTTGGTGCATTTAAAGGCTAAATAATTTTCATTGACAAGCTGTTTTTCTCAGATTTTGGTGCCCAGCTCTCCACAGTTACTGCAGTTCAGCTCACCCTAGGTATCGCTTCAGAAGCAGTACAACTAAGGAAGAAGGCAATTTTAATTAATCTAACAACTTTTTGTCTCCATATATATTTTTCCTTTTGCATGTGCTGTATTTGAATGCAATAGATCAGAAAACAAAAAATATCTTTTTCACAGACTTGGTGCTTGCCATACAGAAAGTATATCTGTGTGTTTAATTTTGCAAGGAGGAAGCCTCATACCTGTTTGAAACTTCTCTCTGTTAATTGTTCATTGGTTGTCACAAGGCTTCTTGAATTTGAATTGTACAATCATAGAATAATTTAGGTGGAAAGAGATGTCTCTAAGTCACCTATTCCAATATTCTATTCAAAGCAGATTCAGATGCACCAGGGAGCTTAGGGTCTTGTTCAAACAAGGTTCAAAACTCAAACAACATGAATTCTATAGATTCTCTACTCTAACTTTCCTTTTGGTGATTTTATTCCCCAATAGTTAATTGGAATTTGCCTTATTGTAACTTCTGTTAATTTCCTCTTCTTGTATTACTGTGCATCTCATAGAAAACTGTAGATCTATCTTCTCTAGAACATTTGTTTAGGTAGCTGAAGTCAGCCGTAACATCTACCCTGAGTCTTCTCTTTGTCAGGCTGAGCAAAATCCATCTCCAGCTCCTGATCATATTGGTAGGCCTCCACTGAATTCACTGAAGTAAATGCCTGGCTTTCACATACTAGGGAGTACATGAGTGAAGTTCAGCCTGAGAAGAAGATGAAATGAGGGAAAGATGTTTTTACTTCTGTTCTTTTTTATCACAATCCTACTGCGTTATTGACAATACATTAAATTAATTTACCCAAGTGAAGTCTTTTTTTTGCCAGTGAAAGTAATTGCTGAGTGATCTCCCTGCCTTTTCTTGATCCACAAGCTTTTCCATCTTTTTATTCCTCCTGTCCTGTTAAGGAAATGGAAGTGTCTGGCTTGATGGGCACCCAGTGACTAGAAAAGGTCAATCCACCACAATGCATGTGAAGGTTAACAAGATGTTTGGTAAGCAATTGTTTCCTTCTGTGCTTTGAGGCATGATGGCACTCAATGTTAGCTGACACCAACTGGTTTATGGGGGAAAAAGTCAATCCCTGCAGAATTCCCTTTGGCATGACTACCACAAAATAGCATCATGCAGAAGAAGTTTTTGTTATTTGAAAGGGTGCCTTATTGTGCATTTATATAACAGCAACAGCAAAAATGTCTGGAGACACAGCAATTCCATATAAAATCTCCAAATAAGTAATCTTTTTTTTGGATGCTCATTCATATAAATACCTTTCATAGGCATTTCTGACACATAAGTCTTTTTTATCGGTTGAAAGGCTACATCAATATTTATACTTAAGAGGACAAAAGGGAAAAGTCATTTATATGGAAAATAATCATAAGTAAGACAACTGATGAATGATGCTACTACTGCTGCAAGTACCCAGGAAAACATGCTTTTCTATCTAACAGCAAAATAAACATGGAAATAACAAGATGAATCATCAGCGTGGAAAACAGTTGAACAAGAGGTAAGAACTCATTTATGCAAAATAACAACAAACTAAACAAAACAAATAACACACAGTCATGTAATTTGTTGCCTTTGAGAAATAACAATTAAAAAAAAAAGAAACCAACCCCAAGGTAATATTATTCCAGACAATGATAGAATTCTGGAAATGGGGTACACAGGTTCTCCAGCTTTATATGGAAACAGAGAAAGGAGATTACAATGGAGAAACATTGCAATCACAGCAGGGAAACAAAGCTGCAGCTTTCTGCCATGGTTAGTAAACATTGTTAATTGTGAGTAGTAATCACAACAGACATGCTTTCTCAACACAGTTGCAGTGTGTATTTTTCTTTACACTGGTAAGAACAGTGCTGCAGTAGATTTTTTCTTTTTATCACAGTGAAATCACACCTGTGAGTACAGAATGGGAAAAAAGGTAGGAAAAATCAGTTAAAGAAATTATCTATGGCTTTTATTGAAAAAAAATGAAAAATCTCAAATTAGATAGGACTATACTAATAAAGCCAGAGTATCTCACTATTTGTCAATTTCTATTAAACATTTATATTTTGGTTATTTTGTTAGTTTTAGATGAAGAAAAAAAAAAGAGATATCATGCATGCAAGTTTTTATTTACTTTAGCCATTTTACATTTATTCATGAGCATAATAAGCAATTTAAAAACAATACTAAAGAACAGGTTGATTGTTCATAATTTATGAACAGCTTTGTTACACAAGCTATAGTCTAATGGATTATAGGGACATAGTTCTACTGGTCAGCCTCTTCTTCGTCTTGCCTTTACCAATTAATTCACGAAAAACAAACTCCTGCCTCTTCTCATCCCCTGACATGCACACAGTTATCACACATTCACGTGTCCTAGCACAAGTTGGATGTGGTGAAGTGAAACTGCGTAAGTCCAGATTCAGATTGTTTTAAACTTTAATGAAACTAACCCTAAATTCTCAATACTGCAAACAGATCAAACATTGCCAAATTCCTCTTTATTGATTGGTATAATAACTTAGTTCATCAGCTTAAACTACTTTGAGTGCTTTCATCTCCATTTGAACAGTTCCAGGTGGTACATACATATCTGTTTAACATTTCTGTCAGCCCATCTTGACCGGGAATTAATACTACATCTAAAGACATGACCTATAATTCTTCATCAGGGACTGTAGCAATAGGACAATGGGTAATGGATTCAAACTTAAACAGGGGAAGTTCAGGAAGTTAGATGCAAGGAAGTTCTTTACTGTGATGAGGCACTTTACTGTGGTGAGACACTGGAACACATTGCCCAAAGAAGTGGTGAATGCTCTGTCCCTGGCAGTGTTTAAGGCCAGGTTTGACAGAGCCTTAGGTGAGATGGTCTACACTGAAGCGTCCCTGCCCATGGCAGGGGGGTAAGAAGTAGATGATAGGTCTATAATTAATTGCCTCACTAGAGTGTCAAGGTGAAGCTACTCATGGATCAACATACAATTTTCATGCTGCTGTTGCAGGACTCCATAATGGTCACAATCACCTGCTGGAATTGTCACCCCATTTGTTGAAGTGAAAGGATCCCCAGAATGTCTCCAAACCCCAATGTTTCACTTTAACCTAGAACTGCACAAATATTTAAATGGAGAAAAGAATCTGCAAGCAGAACCAGAAAAGTTGTACTTTCTTTATCTCTACATGTTCAGCCCTTCCCTCTGGTCAAGAGAAAAACAAACTGAATTCTATATAAACCCTTCCAGGTTCCTCAAAAGGTTTTTTGTTTGTTAGCTTGCTTGGGTTTTTGTGTGTTTGTTTGTTTTTTTTTGTTTGTTTGTTTGTTTTTTACCATTTTTGTCTAAGACCCTTTTTTATAAATTATCTTTTGGTCTTCATAAATGCTGTAGATAGCAAACCTCCTACACTAAGCATGCTCAGCTATTGCAAAAACCTTCTTTCATAAACTTACCCCAGTCTTTTTTGACAGGCTATCTGGTATTTATCCAGAAACTGAAAGCGAAATCCATATTTCTATTACCTATCATGTTGTATTTCAAAGCAAAGAAATGAGGTTTTCTCAGATATTTAGAAAAAAGAGAGCTGTAAAAGCTTTCATTCAAGACTGGATAGAAGTATTGTATTTAGCCTTGAACGGCTATTTTCACCTCAAAGACCAGCTACTATCCTGAGTGCCTTCTATCAACTGCTGATGTTTTTATCAACAAACTGATGTTTTGTAGCTATTACTGCAAGGTGCTACTTCTCCCCTGCACTGCAGAGGTGTTTTGGTGCATAAAATTGTGTTCCATACTGCAGTATGGCTAAACTGATGCTGATGTTGTGACCCTCACAGTGCTCAGTCTAGTACCAAGCCCAGGTTGTGCTGCACTGTTAAATTTCTTTCATCTTCAAGTACTACTGATAAAGGTGTTTTTGGGAACAATTTAGAAATTTAAAATTTCCTATGTTTTCTTCCCACAGTGAAATGCACAATTACTCCTACAAGGCGCACTTACAGTCTCATATTGACTGTATGTATTTCCAACATAATTTCCCAATATTTTGGGGTTTGATTATGGATATATAAATCTGTGCTTTTCTACTTTTGTATTTCAATTAGTCCTTATCTCGTTAAAAATATATATACATGCTTGTTTTGTTGGTTTGCATGCTCTCTTCTTATTATTATTCTTTTAAACATAAATATTTGCCTACAGAAATATTTTTACTTGTAGTCATTTTTTAGGAACTTCTTTATTTTAGAATCATGTTTAGGATTTTTTTCATTTTAGAGAAGCAACAATACTTTTTGGCAGAGGATGACAACTTTTTGGCAGACGATGACAAGCCTGTTAATGTAAAGAGCTTCTGCATGTACTCATATTTTTTTAGGAAGTAGTGCTTAAATTTAAAAAGAGATTTTTTGCTTGCTTGCTTTTATTATCTCATTTTTAGTATTAATGACAGAAGTTTAAAAGTAACCATGTGTTAACCCAGAAGAATGATGGATTAGATATCAAGGGAAGGTACAGTGAACATGAAAGACTCAGACTGCGATACAGAAAACCTTGGTTAACCTTGCAAATTGTGAAGAGTTTTGCTGAGTACTGACAAACTTTCAGCTGATGAGCTAAAGACAGCTCACTAAAACTTGGGTGTGTTATTTATCATAGGATGGTTATGAGCCTCTCCATTGTGTGACTACAGACAAGGAAAGTAAATGAGATTTAAGAGTTGAAGATAGAAGGTATTTCCAAGAGAAATTAGAATGTTATTGCACAGGCCCGTGATGAAATCTTGTTGGGATATTGCATAGATAAAATCTGCCAGCAGATATAGGGAAAGACCAGCTAAAATGAAAATAAAAATATAGAAACTCTCCTCTAAAAAAAATAAAAAATAAAAAGTAAAAAAATCCTAAAAGCCTTGGCTTACTTAGGTAGAAGAAAGAGGGAAGGGAATATCAATACTGTTTATTTAGACACTGAAACGTCAGGCAAGAGGAGACCTATCAAAGCTAAAGGATAAAGTTGTCAAAAGAAGACAAAAAGTGTAATGTGAGCATGAATAAATTTATGTTGCTAATTAGTAAGTCGTAACCATCAGAACAGTCAAGTATTGGAACAACTTTTCGTTCAGAGTGGTGAAGGACAAAAATCCTACCACCTCCTAAGATGAAGATTAAGAAATGTACAAAAAGGCTTATACAATATTGTCTGCCTTCAATAACAGAGAACTTAAGTCTCTGACGGAGCAGTCTTGCCTTGAGTTCCCAAGTACAAATATATTTTTTAATGTTAATGTCAAAGAAATTGCATTTTAGTCCTATAAATAAAATTTTAATATTTAGCTATTTTATGACTGCACACATTTCCTTTAGAAAACTCATTACTTTGTAAGATATTTAGAAGCTCTTGCAGCAGCTACTGATAGTACTGCCTTTGACTGATACACTGAAAGTGACCACATAGTACATATTAGTTAAAGCCATTTTCATCTAATTATCACTACGACATTTTTCAGGATAACACTACTTGGCATTTACAATGAAATGTGCTATTGTTTCCTTATGCTCATTTTCTTTATAGCCATTTTATTCTGTCATCACAGTAAGACACACATTATATGTGAACTTTCAGTTGTACGTAATTTCCTTTAAATTTGATAACTTTTGCAGTAATCTTTGGTATTAGGAAGGACAGAATTTTTGTTAAATCTATCCCTCTGTCAAGTACTGTTTCAGTTTCTCAATATGTGTACAGAAGTTTTGTTTATGTAAATTGCTACCACTGCACTGAAGATGACATATTAAAAGGATAATATGAGAGAGAGAAGCAGTTCTGGATTCTGCTGAGTGCTGCAAACATAAAAAATAGAACTCATTTAAAATTTAAAAAATCCCGTATGACCTCAGAGTTAATCAATCTTTCTAGAATGTACATAATTTCACTTCTTCCTTAATTTTAAGGACCGAAAATAAAAGTTCTCTCTACACATAATACTTTGAGGGACTGCGGATATGTGACTAGATTTATTTTTTATATGGGCTTTGTTAATGATGTTTTTATTTACTTGGTGAACAGCTTCATTTTGCACTTCAATAAATATATATATTTATATATTCAATAAATATCTGTAAATGTACAGGTGCACCACAAAGTTTGATTCTTTCAGCAATACCTTCTATATAATTTGAAAACATCAATTTCCTTACATATTTTTGTGTTTAACATAAGAATTCCCAATCCTTTAATATAGGGACATAGATGTAGCTTGATATCTTATGGACACTATTGATCCAGTTTTATTCTAAAATTTGTACAGCAGTTATATATTTACCTATACTAATCTGATTTTTTCTTGAAGAGAAACCCAGTACTGAGTTACATATGAGCTGCAAGTAATCCTCTTATTCTGCAATTATTAGCATTATATCAAAAAAGCTCTTGGGTGTCCTGTCTCATACCAAGGTCCCCAGTATAAAAATGCTGGATGCAGTATGTGTCAAAGGGGCAATAATTGGCCCCAAGTTTTCCAGCAGAAGAGTAACATATTACAGGCTGTTTCTTGCTGCTGCTTTTTTATCTTTGGGATGTCATGAGACATTTTCAGTCATAATCCATCACTGGCAATTGCCGTCTCTTTCTGGATGTGTGATATACAGACACAAGCAATATTGTAGAAATAGAGCAGACAATGCAAACCCCAGGAGAGCAAATTTTGACTAAGAGTATCTGCTAACACAAGTCTGGCAGTTATAGCCCCAATAAAAGCTTTCTTCCTTTCTCACAAAAATTCATTACCCATCCTTCCAAGTCCCAGAAACTCCATGGGTCTTTCAGAGTGTGGAATTATCATCCATGCTTTGTAAATCATATATGCACACCCATATATGTACACTTACATCTTCTATGAAAATGTGTTTTGTCATCAAATATAAGTTTTTCTTAGACCCCATTATTTTACTGGAATAGGTGATGTTCTATGCTCTTCTCTTTAATTGTTTTATAGTCTAGCCTGTTGATCAATTATTTACTCATTCTAATGTATGTATTTTAACTGCAGCTTTGGAGAATTCAGGTGGAAATTGTATAGTTAAGTCCTTCAGAATTCATGATATTATATTATTATTACTAACCAGGTAATATAAAAATACTTTTAAATATATTTGTAAGTGATATTTTAAGAATAAAGTAGTCTTGCTACAAATAAAAGATAAGATGTTAAGCCAGATAGTCCACAATACATCAAACATGAGCCTGAGCCAAGAATACTCTTCAGGCATTCTGATACAATATTTTGCTGAGTGTTTGATAAAATGAACTCTTTTGATATTGAAAAAACAGATATTTTTGGAAGGATTTTAGTTTGGGATTTTTTTTGTTTGTTTGCTTCCCCCCCTACAGTGAACATAAATAGTTTATTAATTTGAGAGTTAAGAAAGAAATTCACCTCTGAGAAACTGCACTGCTTTAGATGATGCTTTTAGTTAAATAATTAAAAATTCAGATGTGGAGGCTAATACCTAACTTAATTCTTCCCTAGCTAATTAATTAAATTCCATTGAAATATGAAAATACCACAATTCTGACAATTCTGACAATATCTCACTCTGTTGTCATGCCTTGCTCCTTTCTTGTCTTACTGCCCTATAACAGCCATTTCCCAGCTCTTCTCTGTTCACTTCTTACCCTTAGCTCTCCAGTTGTCTTATGCACTCATACAAGTGTGTCTTTTCAGTAGCTGACCCAGACTTACAGACCCAACAAGACCTGACTGCCAGAATCCTTGTTTTTCTGCTAATCTGTTTCTGTGCAACTGACCCATTTTATCCTCTTTCCCCTTTATACTAGCATGTTCCTCTTCAAAGCACCTACTCTTCCCTCTCTGGGAAGGGTTTGGATTTCTGATTTCACTAACTTCTACATGTGGTTTATTTATTGACTCAACTCTAGTATAGGAATTCCAAAACATAATTAAAAATATGGATAGAACTGAAACTGAAATCTGATTCATGAAAAGGTGCTAAACACTGTTACTAAAACAGTTATACAGTGGTGTAAGACTCTTAATATTTGACCATTAAGAAAACCTTTCAGAAGGGGAACAGTGATTAAAATTTTTGAAATAAATGCAGATATATTAAAAAAAAAAAAAAAAAAAAACAAAAACAAAAAAAAAAAAACAAAAAAAAACAAA
>JBAFWW010011075.1:0-11056 GCA_036873685.1 Agapornis canus | reverse complement strand
CGGCCTCCCCTCCTCCCTGGCAGAGCATGAGGCTCACAAAGTCCTTGGTCAGAGTGAACATTACTTAGCGATAACTCAACCCACTGCTGTTATCAGCTGTGTTCCAGGGAGAGTCAAAACATAACAACTGCATCAGCTACTAAGAGGGAGAAAAACTGACTGCTACTGCTGAGCCCAGGACAGCCAAATACTCCAGTCGTCTCTGTAGTAGTCAATGGCCGCTTTTGCTAACCTTTAACTGAACTGTTCTATCGCACTTCTGAGTCAGAAATCATGCTGGTCCTCCAAATGTGACTGACAATTCTTTCCTAATCATTAGACTCTCCAAAAGCCAATGTTTAGTTATGAATTAGTCCCTGACTGGCGAGATTTCACAAAGCAGCTTGAGAGACACAGACAAAAACGACAAAGAAGCGAAGCTGGACGGTTGCCGTGTATACAATTACATTAAAACATGACACATCAGAATTCTTATACATGGAAGGTCTCTGACAATGTGAGGATTTAGAATGAGATAAATCCCGACACACTGTACTGTAATCACATGACAGAATAGACCTGCAAAGCTTATTATACGGCATAACCAGATGGTAAACAACAGTTGTCCCTGTACTAAGAATTACATCTCTGTAATCAATAATAGGAAGGAGGAACAGTTGCACAACTTGTTTCCTATTATGTTCACTTAGGCAACGTCTAGATCAATAAAGAGCATTAAGCCTCATACCAACTGGAGACCGTTCCTGCTCAACATGCCTATCATATGGTAGAGATGGGTCCAGCTGTACTTCAAAAGGCTTGTAAATGGGTAACAGTTTTAATCTAACATTAGAAAGCAGTGGTTCAAATAGTAGGCAAGTGTAGGCCTTCTTTAGCATATGAGAGGAGACAGACCTATGATGCCAGTTCTAGTATCAAAGCCAGCTTATATTGTTAACCCATCTCATACCTATATTTTGCTACAGCCTATCTGAAGGATGGTACATGTTCTATATGGAGGAAAGAAAAAAGAGGCAACCAAGCATGGTATCACTGGCTTACATATAGACTAATTATGCGAGTACAGTAAACGACTGGCAAAAATTATGTATCACCCCAGGCCAATGTGGCAATTAATTAGGAGTAAGTTTTTAGCTCATCCCTTTGTTAATTATTTAAGCCACCAAGAAATCAGCCCATTCAGCCACAGCCTCCTTGCAAATCCATCACACAAATGGGAACATTTGAACAAGATGACAGAACACGGGACCCGGAGCAATTCTTACCTATTCCAATAAACACTGCTTTGTAGCCATCTTCTTTCAAGGTCCGGAGTGTCATTCCATCCATTGAAAGGCCTTTACCAAAAGCAATCTGAAAGGATTAAAGATTACTTGGTTTTCGTGTGAAAACAATTGCTATTGTGTCCTGCATACAGACATCTTCTAATAAACACAACTAACTCATTTCACACACCCACACCCCCCATCCTCCCCAATGTCAGGTTAAGAAGCCAGACTTGCTTTGATTTAAGCAAGGGTCTCAAACTAGATATGGGTAAGGCACCCTCAGATGATCCTCAGATGGGGCCACCTCGCTTGGTTTCTGCTGTGAGCTACAAGAGTTATAGCAAGCTAAACCAATGAACAGAGCCTGTTTCTGGAACACGCTACTAAAGTGAAGCTGCAAATGGCACTTTTCTACTGTGAGTAAACCACTGCATTCAGTGCTGCCTCCAAAAGGCTGTATTCCCATGTGAAAATAACGCATTTAAGAAACATGATCGGGAAGAAGAACATCCTTTAGGGAACATACACTAAACAAATCACACCAACCAAAAACCAAGCAGTTAAGTTTATTGCAGGAACAGGAGTGCAAGCATGAGCCTCTTACAGAGAAATACAGAAAAGACATAACACTGTTCTGTATTAACAGGGGCTGTGAACAGAAAACCAAGCAATGTTTTCCTTCACAGCACCAGGCACTTGGTAGGCCTCCAATTGCACAGAACGCAATGCCATTCCCAAAGGAAGGAGGGTATTGATTTGTGCTGCACTCTCAAAGCTCATAGCCAGGATTTTGCACTGAGAACACTAGGTAGAAAACCTTTATGCCAAAAACCCTCAGTGAAGCCAATGGTGGGGTTGTGGATTCAGAAAACCTGCCTGCAGAAGACTGGGCTGGAGAAGGCAGGAAGTGGGAGGAACGTCCTACTTGCTTGTACTTGCAGCAGGCTGTTCTGTATGGTAAACTAACACAGGTTTGCCAAATCCCGAACTGAAAACGAGATGAGCTTTGATAGAAACTTGCACTTGTTCATCCTAATTCAGACAAACAGGAAGGCCCAGAGTGTGGCAACTGGTGTTTACTTATTGAAAGGGATGTCACAGTAATAAAAATGTGCCTATAATCCATACTTGTTTCAGTGCAATTACTGTTCGCTTCCAGCAGCAAAAGCCCATAGACTTGCATAGTGATATTCCACCAGCAACCCTGCTTTGCATGGCCATTGCAGAGGTTGAGCAACTACAGTTGCAAGAGACAGGGAACAGTGTTTGCTGCGTGTTCAGCAAACCAACTCCAGAAGCCTCCTGTATAAAGGGTGTGCAATGGAAGATACACACACCTTTCACTCAGCTCTCCTAACCCCAAGGCTTTCAAGTACACAGAGTGTGTGTGATTCCTCTTCGGGTATTTTGTACTTCTTGACATGGCTACGTGTGGTTTTAGCTCTGTACTTTACACTCCCTGAACTTCAATGTTTTCCCCCGGGTTTTTGGTCTATCACCTGGGTATTCACTTTACAAAACGCCATGCTCTATTGTGCAAGCACGATGCCCTGTGATCTCAGCAACAGATATTGCTTTAGTCTTCGTGGCATTGTATTTCTTCCTATTGAATCTATGCTCCACTTAATATACTTTTCCTATCAGTGATAAAATAAGACAAATATAAAATACAGGCTACAAAATCTAACCCACCCATTATGGTTTTGGTCTTTGGAGATTTAGTTTATATATACTTAGAATTACAGATTTTATCAGAGTATAAAAGCCATGGAGTTGTAATCCTTTCAGGACCACAGACTACATCCTCACTGGCAACACAATACATCCCATAAGTTGTCATTCCAGTTTTTTATCCTATTGTGTACATATGGTATGAAAACATAATGAAGGAATTTAAATGGCAATACTATTTTATGTGGGGATTCCTAATGCTCCCAGGGCCCAGCTCCGTAATCCTTATTCAGCTGACTAATTCTTACTAATTTGAGCAGAATTACTTGAATAAACAGCACTAGTGAGCATTTACCCAATACTGCACTTTCCAGCACGGATTTGAAATGCTTTAAGTAAACACCAGGAAATAGTCTGGGCTTATATGTGAAGTATCTAAAGCTGAGGTCTAAAGCTGAGGTACTTTGCTAACCAGCTTGCCAAAGGGTCAACTGCAAACCAGCGGCAGAGCTTGGAAGCAAATATACACTGAGATTCTCTGCTGCACTTCAAACCCACAGAGGCCTTACACGCCAAGGTGACACGGTGGCTCCATCAGTCCATGTTGGAGACCTTTCCATAAGAGACAGCCCTGAGAAACTGGATTTTGCAGAGCTTCTGCCCAGCCGTTTGACATAAAAACGTCTCCGTGCACTGGTTTAACCCCATCACTACCTCAACCTCCATTCTGTCAGGGGACACAAAGGGATCTTTAGAACAGACAAACAGACATAAAGCATTTAAAGCTTTATCTTACATCTTCTCCGCATGTTTATAAAACCTGGGCAGTTGAGGTTCTCACACGACTCTTGTGACAAGTCGCAATAGGAACCAACGTGAAGGATTCCTGGAAGAGCTTCTTGCTTCACTGTATGCTTTAGTATCATGTTAAAAATACATTATCCCCCCCAGTACTCAAAGATTTGATCCAGTGATGCATTATTTGTGCCTTCTATTAAAATGAGTAGCAGTTGTAAATACGGTCTAAATCTTCAGCTCGAGTTCTAAGTTAACAAAAAGCAGTGTTCCCATTCTCTAGAAACAACAGACATCTATTTAACAGAATAATGCCCAACTAGCACTTCCCAACAAATTGAATTACCTATGCTTTTTACACGTTAACACTTTTATTTTATGCATTTTATTGTAAGATTCACTTGGGTGTAAGACCGCTTGCTAAAGTAGGAAGGAAAAAAAGCCTCACACCAGGGAGAGGGAGCAAAAGGAGAAGCCTGGACCAGGAATGTTTTAAGGGATGCCAAACTTGCATGGAAAAAACCTCGACGATAAAAAAAGAAATCAAATTATTCCAGTGGCTCCACTGAACCCCTAAAGCAATTGAGGAATTTGTTTCTTACAGACAATTAATCACATGCCGGCATGCCAGATGAGAACTATTGATTGCCCTTTTCCAAACTAGTGGCATTCAGACAGGAGACAGACAAATGCCCTGAGCAAGAGGAAGCATCTTCCTGCCTCTGTCTGGCATAGCTTTTAATCGTTCTTTACTAATGTGCATGACATTTTGCTGTTAATCTCTGGCAGGGTTCTTGTTCTTTTTTTCCTCTCTGAGCTATACATAGGCAGGGTGTATTTTTCATTACCTTCACTCCAAGATCCTTCATCAGCTCAGCTTCAAAATTCACCACATCGTACGGCAGGCGGAACTGGGGGATTTCAGACGTACTAAAACAAAGAGGAATGAATGCTTCTGAAATGCTACCAGCTATGAGGGAGAAAGGATTTATTTGTTACAACTTCAGTTCTTATAGCACACCTTAGTTAATTCTGACATATGTGAACGGAAATGTGCTGAAGCTTGGCTTTTTGGAGTTATTTCAGTGAGAAAACAGCATTATTCACCCAATGCTAAAAATACAGGGCAGGAAGTACCTTGAGGCCAATCCTGCCCACACATGCAGGTCACTGTTTAACATATGTTGAGTTTGAGTGCCAAAGAGTTTCAGCTCCATTTCTTTTGCTTGCCAGGTATACGTAACACTAAACAAACAGAAGATACCCATTTAAGAACAGGTCTCATGGCTACTAAAAGCAAAGGGATCTCCAAGCAATGATTCATTAAGCTCTCGGGATGGACAAAGTCATTCATTTTCTATCAGTTCCTGGTCTCAAGTCTGCTTTTTGACTCCATGTTTGTTATCTGGTATTTTTCCCTCCTGGGGAAGATTTGGAATGACACCTTCAAGTTCCCAGAATCACACACCTCCTGTATGGGAAAACTGCTTAAAATCTCAGTTCATATATACCCCTACAAATCTTTATCTCCAATGAAACGCCATCTACTTATGCCCGTTCAAAAGCCCTGCCATAAACCACATTACAGGTAATCGAGAGCGAAGTTCTTGTTTAGATACTTTTGTTCACTGAAGATCAAACCCCTGCATATGCAGAAATGTGAATCTCTCCCCAGATATTCCTAAAGATTCTGTCTAATGCGTTTTCAAATTAAGGGAGCTCTCATTTCCAGAACAAAGCACTGGCACCAGAGATCCACTGTGGCTTTGTTTTACATATTGGTAGTAACCACACCATCTTTAACATCTAACTCTGACGGGCCACAAGGGTTTTCTTTAGTTCAAGTCACATCAACTTTATTTACATTGATAAGAAAGTGGTGTTCCTCCTTCTAATTTCTAATACTGCCCTTTTCTTACCTTTCCTGACCAGTGTGCAATGAAAAGTGTGCTATATATCAGATAATACAAAACAAACATGTCATGACAATGCAAGTTTCATAGGTCATTTTAAGTAAACATGGGTCTGAGGCAGAAACTAATGTATCAAGATGACTCTGCAACAGAGATTCGATAAATCCAATAAAGAAAGGAAAGTCCTATTTTCCAAGCCACCTATATATCTGTTGAAGGCCTGTCATGCTCCCAGAACACCACTGCCTGCTTTATGTCACCACCAGAATCTGTAAACTATTCCTTGCTCTTATGAAACATTTACTTACAGTTTTGTGCTGTGGAATATACCCACATATACGAACATACATGCTCCTGTGCAAACACACAGTTCTGTGGGGACACATGCATGCACATTCATGACAATAAGCACTTTATGGAAGCCATCAGGCTGATCAATACTTCTGATACATCTGTTATTCTGTCAGCAGCCAAAGACAGGCTCTGACTCTGCAATAGGGACACAGTGGGGGAAAGAAATGGAGCAGAAGTGAGGGAGAGGTGCAGTGGATGGGACCAACACATCACAGATTCACCTCTTCTAGACATCTGACCCAAGTTAGAGGTGCCTGATGTTTCTAAGATGGTACCTTTGCTCAAGGGATGTCCCTTTGGCCTAGTGAAAGAAATGTATGTTGTGAACCAGCAGCGCAGCCAGGAGCACAAGCAGTGAAGCTTGTTCAGTCCCTAAGCAAGAGCATGATCTGCTCATGCCTATTCTACTACTATAAAGCATTAATTTCACACTACTGGTGAAACATAGGTAAACCAGCCTGTCAATGTGAAGTATTCAGACATGGTCAGACAAGCACAGGCTTAAGCTACGCTTACATATAACACCACAGAGCTGCAATCTCTACACACCTGTCTATTGCCACTACATTACTACAGTTAGCTATGATGGAACATGGATGCAAAGGAACATCCTAGTTAAAATACACTTCAAAAAACCAGTTGATTCCAAATCAGACATTAATTTGGGTTTGTCAGCCAGCTGCAATAGCTTATAAAGCCTTGAAAACGCACTCATCAATAACCTAAACTTGTCAAAAGATGGGCTGCAAAGATTTAGGAATGCAATAATCAGTGATTGGTGCCACGGGCTAACCTCCCTTCTGATCCAAGGTTAAAACAAGAACAAAAGGAATTGATGCCCTTAAACCAGATGTGAAACTTTCTCCAATGACTGGAAGGAAAACCTGACCTTGCTATAGGCTCCTGAAGACTCCAAAGAAATCCCTTTCAAACTGCACTGCTTGACCACTAAGGACACTAACAGAACAGGCAAAACGTAGCGTAAGGTTTTCTGCAGCAGAACAGACTGAGTTTTATTCTCAATCCAACTTAAAACACGAAGAACAGATGCAGCTTAAAACCACACTGCTTCAAATAGGCAAGCACACAGGAAGCAACTGAAGGACTGTACTGTAAGCAAGTGCAGAAAGTACTGTATTATACTGCCAAACGCAACCAGAGTCTAACCTGTCACCAAGTAAAGCTGCATTGTTAGAAACATGTCATTACTTCCTACTAGAAAGTGATTAGAAATCTGGTATTTATGAAAGCATATGCTACTCAGCAGGTGAGCTGGTATTTCATATACTACATTTGCAATCCTCTATGGCAACCAGCTCAAGTGAAACAGCTCCACAGTTATATATAAACACCTTGAATAATTGGGTGGAATACTTCTGAACCTCACTGGGAAAAATGCAGGTAATCAGTTCAACTTCTCCAGCATTGATTCTCTATCTCCCAGAGCACTGAATAAATATTTGACATTATGACATTCTGGATCCAATTCATTAACGGTGTCAACTCAATTGATTTCAGTGATGCTGCAAAGAGAAGCGCGAGTGTGTTACCCTTCTCTGTTTCTTTCATCTCTTTCTTCATGAACGTTTTAGTGTGAATACATCTTCAACACACCAAATTTGATTTTGTATGGCCCGGTATCCACTAGTTAGCTTCTAAAATACATTGTCCTAGCCAAGAAACTTCAAAGATACAATCTCAGCATTGCTATGGTGACAGAAATTCACCTACAGGTAGAGAGGATGTAACACTATAGAGATACCAGCCAAGTGGTGACCATATAGGAAACCTGCAAGGGTACCTTCCATTGGGTATCTGCAATCTGATGAAGGCTGAGAATTGTAGGAGGTTTTTTCTCTTATGCTATGGTTTGCTAAAGCTGCAAGCCCAGGCACATGGGACAGGCTTATTCACTGTCACCTTTATATTCACAAAGATAGCCCATGGAAACATTCTACGTTTAAAATGCTCCATGAAATTAGTATCAGTTCAAAACAGTTTAAACAGCTACTAATTCTTTTGCTATGTAGGGCTGTAAGCACTTCATCAGGTTCTTTCTTCCAACCCTGCCCATTCTATGGCTATGAGCTTGTTTTAACATTTCTGGATAAGGGGAAAATGGTTCCTGACATCACTTTCTCAAGTGTTAATTTGATGATGACAATTCCCCCCTGGAATTTAAGAGGTCATATGAAGAGAATACAGGAGGGAGCCACCAGATTTGCAGTTAAAGCTCCCTTGTAACTGTACTTGGCTTAATCTGAATGATGTATTATTTAAATTAATGACTTTTTCTACTCTTCCTTGGTAAAGGATTGTGTATAAACTATGTTTGCTCCATAGTTTTTGCTATGCTTTCTACAATCATTGGAACCAGTGCTTTGCTCTCATTGTTTTTTACCTTAAGCCACCAACGTAGTCATGCTTCTCAAATATGGTGAGGTCTGAATAGCCCAACCGAGCCAAAAAGGAAGCACAACTTAAACTTGCAGGTCCTGCACCAAGAAGAGCTATCTTCACGTGATAGGCTTCAGGCATATCTTCTAGAGGAGGCAAGGACGGGTTTCTGATCTGAGGAATATTCATAGCTTTGAACACCTGAAAAGCAACACAACAGGTTACATACTTTACATTCCCTCTTAGATTTTCTTATGAGTGCCATGATGGAAGCTTCTACTTGTGCTGTCATGTATCACTGATTGAGCAGTGCAGATTGCTTCAGAACATGACAAGAATTCCCAAACGACATGATGGGTGTGTTTGTGAGAGATACTGGGGTCGCAGGGTTTAGTCCTTCCTGTCTCAAACCTGATCTTTCACTACTGTTTTACAGAGAAGATGGAACCTTCCGAGAAGAACCTTCCAGAGATGACAGTTGTGTTACTACCAGTAACACAGCAGTAATACAAAGTCAGGCAGATGCCAGAGAATCTCTGCAACACCAGAACAACCTTCCAAACAATATTCAGGTTATCCTTACCACCAGAAAAGTATTCCTGTGAGTAACACCATGCCAGTGACAATCTTGCTGCTTCAAGACACATCTGGCGTGACCCTGGATGAATCACCTATGGCTTGGCTTTTTAGAGGTGGTAATAACCAACCTTAGATGGTTTTGAAATGCTTTTAGGCACTGCCCCTGGTCTTTAGTGCAGTGTTTTCAAAGGTAACCCATGCTTTAGATGCCTCCTCTTGGATCGTTTTGATATGACTTATTTCATGTGAGTTGCTGACCTATGTCAGATGTTTTCCGCTTCTTAATCAGGTGTCCAAAAGCTGTAGGCAGAATGAAAGCTAGACTGCTTTCCCCTGAACCACCTCAATTCCTCTCCTGTAACATGGTGGTGATCTGCTCCATTCTGTCTTGACAATTACAAGTACCTTGGGATGGTCTCTGATCACTGCAGTGTATTTATAGAGAACCCAGCACAATAGACTCCTAACCTAGCTGTAATGTCACATGAGTGACATCAGATTTGGGTTTAATCAGTTCTTTGTTCAGCCATATATGTAGGAGGCTAGGGCAGAAACGTTCTACATTCACTGAGCTACACTTCACTGCGCTCTGCATTTACACACATTGTAGAGGAAGGAATGGAGTCTCTATCTTGGATAACCTACAAAAGGAAAAAGAATAGATTCCCAGCCCTTTGCAAGCTACTGAAGATTAGGAGCATGGAAAAGCATTCTGTGGCAGAAACACAATATACCAAAAGGATGCAAGAGTTCACAGCACTGGGATTGTCAGTCACACCACAAACCTTTCAAAGCTGCACCTCAAAAGCCAACATTGTTCCCCACCTATCTCAATGTAGAAACACACTCCATAAGTACCAACTGGTCTTCTAAAACACATGCATCATCTTTTGTCTTAATAAACATGCTGTTGAAGCTATGGCACAAGTTTACTGACAGCTTTTACCATCCTTAGACCTCAAGAAGGAAAAGGTTTTTCCCGTTGAACTTTGGAAATCCTGCTCATGAAGAGGATTTTCCGTTTCTCTTTGGAATGAATGCTCATTTTCTCCATGCATATTTGAGCACTCAAGCCAGGTAAAGCACTCAGGAGTTTCCTCCCCTCCTCAAACTCCTGTGTCAAATTTCCCCAGTCTTTGTAAACTGACACAGCGTTTTAACCGGCTGCAAGGAGCAGGAGATGGATAATTGTTCTTTACAAAGACCCATTGCAACCTGACAGCGATACAATATGGGAAGGTTTAATGTGGTTATTAATGGATTTCACAGCCTGGAAAGCTGATGTTGTGCTGTGAAGCGAGACGGTGATAACCAAAATGCACCAGGGTTATGCTCAAATCTCTGCTATGTCACATCCACCCAGAAAGGGCTTGAGTGAGACCAAGCTGCCATTCATGTCTCCTGCTGTTGTTTTAGAAGGCTACTTAGCAATACAAATTATAACCTGTGTATTTAATGTGTATATTGAACACTGTGAATGTGCATACACTTAATAAATGCATTAGTTATTGATAACAGAATTATGCTTATATTTATTATTGAACAGTTATACCCAGCCAGTGATTGTGATACTCCTAAGGCACCAGACTAGCACAGTGCAGCATTAAGTTTCAGAAACCAAGCACTCATGCAGGAAAGCTGGTGGTTCAGGCTGACTGGTCAACTTCAATTCTGCCTGTTTGCAAAGAGGGTGAAACTGCCTTGCTTGCTGCACAAGCTGGCTCTGCTGCATATCTTGCCATCTGGAATTCAGTGGCAGGTTTGCATATTAAGGCTGGCAGGGGAACTGTGTGAAAATAGCAAACTGCTCCAATGCATCTCAAGCGATTTTCACTCACTTCATGGTGAAGCTTCCCTATGCTGTAAATCACCCAGTTAAATATCACTGAACTCTTCTGGACAGATCCTTTGGCTTGCAGGGATAACCTGCCTTGCAAGCAAGTGTTCAATGCCACACTGCACACAACCGATAGAACCACAGCCTGGTTTGGGTTGGAAAGGACCTTCAGCTCATCCAGCTCCAACCCCTGCCACAGGCAGGGACACCTTACACTGGAGCAGCTTGCTCCAAGCCCCTGT
>JBAFWW010011072.1:15860-32190 GCA_036873685.1 Agapornis canus | reverse complement strand
AAATAAAATAAATTTTTTTTTTTTTCTGTTTTTTGAAAATTAAATTAAAAAAAACGATTTTTTGTGTTCCCCCCCCCCCCCCCCGTAATTAAGCATGAGATTGCAAAAATAGGTAAAGATTATGATCCTTAAAGTTTCTCTGTGGCTTTACTATTCATTCTGTCGCTGGACTAAAAGGACATAGATAACACCTTTGCAGAGATGAGGGAAAACAGATAATAACCTGGATTTGTACACACAAATACCCACTTACCAGCTCTTCGCACTCACAGGCTGGAGACTTCAGCTTTTTACACTAATGGATAGCCTATGCTTTGCACACTGAAGGACGAATGCCAGACATCCCAGGATCCTGCACCAGTGGCTGCTGCCCATGCAGAGAACCACTCTATCTCATGACTAATTCAATTACACACTTACAGGAGGTCCAACACAAGTCATGTGGACCTACTGTTCCTAAAACTGCCTACACTGCCCTGCAATATGCTTGCAAATACCCTGTTTCTTTATGTTTCTAAGGGGAATTTCTCCAGTGTACAACTGTCTAAACAGTTTTGCTACAAAGGTGTTTTTCACACAAGCAAACACACTTAGCAAAGTGTCATACTGAGTTTTGCAAGACATTGAAATAAACTCTTTCTCACTCCCCCCCTCTCCACTCTCTTCCCATCCCATTTGTCATCCATAGCCAAATTCCTCACCTCTGACTTCTTCCATCACAGGTTTTAAACCCCAGAAACAGGTCTAATGAAACCAGTGTAGTTATGGAGACTGATACTCCTGACCCTTTACAAACAAAGAAATCAGACACATGTTGTCTCTCTCAATTTTGGATATTGTAGAGAAGAAAAAAGTAACCACACTCTAGAATGCGTATAAGCTTTCAAATAAACATCCTAAGTGAAGGACTTCACAGAAAATTAAGCAGCACATTTATAAAATCCAGGATAACAGTTAATTTTCAACTTGGGGTTGTTTGGGGTTTGTTTTGTTTTGTTTTTTTCCTAAGATCACAACAGACTAGGCAAGTAGGGCCCAGTGATATCAAGTAGCAATGCAGTGGTAGTATAACATCAATTACCAGTAGCAGTGAAATAGCAATCCTCATGAAATGGCTCGTCATCTCCATAGGAACACAACAGCACAGTTATCAAATGGGATGCCATGCTCTATAATTTGAAATCTGAAACCTTGTTGAGATTACTTTATTACATAAAGTAGGATTTAAAGTATTTTAAGCCTCTTGTGAAACACAAGTGGCCTCCAGTTACAGTATCCTCAATTAGTTTCAACTAGCAAGCACTGTACAAAACCCCAGTGTTAAATTGTGAGCATGAACTCCTGCAAAACAGAAAAAGGGTAGGCAAAATAGCAGAATGCTCCTTGCAAACACAGATGAAATGTTTTGCCCCAAATGAAAACCTTTCCATTAGCAGCAAAATACAGTTACATGATGGAGTAACTAACATCAATTCTGATTTTGCAATGCCATATAAATTAGAAAAAAACCAACACTTCAGACCAGGTCAATAAAGATACAGTATTAAAAGTGTTGCAAGAATCAGTCAACTATGCTCTTTGTCCAAGGTAAAGTTCATGCTGACAAGGTCTAACTCATGATAAGCCCCATTCAATTCTAGCTGAATGTCATACAGGCATGCACTACAATGAAAACAAGACCAAGCACCTGAAAAATTATTTCATTGACATATCTTATTAGTTGTCTCTCCTTTTCCATTAAGCCTCATGTTAGCAAGTCTGTGGTTGCTTTAAATGCCTGGTGTCCTCAGTTTTGCACTAACTTGCCTGATACTGTGCAAACCTAATTACAAAAGTAGCATTAAAGGTATTTTATAGTTGTGCAAATGAAAGCACATTTAATATAATATATTGATAAATTACAGAACTCAGCCAAATGTTTTCAGAATACTTAAAAAAAAAGTCATTGAATTAGCTATAGAACATATGTTGATTTCAGTAGGATACTCAATTGTCCTACAGGATATTGTATCTGGAAGAGAACTCTTACAGACTGAAAACAATTACGCTGTGTGATTTCAGTGTTGAGTCTTTTTAGATAAACCATGCAAGTAGAGCAGAGCAACTCTTTAGCTGGTGTTAAAGTACAGCGCTGTCAAACTGGCCTCTCTGGTTAATGTCAATAGCACTGCGTATAAAAGGTGACTAAAGTGTGTACAAATGTTGATCTTTGGAGAAGGCATGCCTAGAATCATACACACATCTACTATTTCATCCACCAGGTCAGCTTCAGGGAGAGAGGGCAAACTGGGAGTTTTCTTGCCAAAAGTTGATTCTTAACACACTTGTTAGGTTACACAGCACAAAGCTACTTCCCCACTGCTTTTAATCCATAATCCCAATATATTAAAGTTAGAAATTCTCCCTTAGAATATTTCTAAAGGCAGCAGTGATTCACGTGGTATGTGCAAAGTCTTACTGCAAACAGGTAATTTATGTACGTAAGAGTTTGTCCACACACTACAATGTGTTTATGTATTGTGAAATAGCAAGTCAGATTTATCGAAGTGAAAATGTTATTGCATGACAATACCTGAATTGTTTTATGTGGGAAATCTCAGAAAATACAGCTTCCTACCTAGTTTTGCTGCAAACTAAATAATACTAATAATCATCAAGATAACTAGAGATCCATGAAACTGGTGACATGGTATAACTTCTGCATCAAAGATATTTGATACCATCTTTAGTATTGTGACTTTTAACATTGTGTTCACATGAATACTAAATGTATCTGCACTGTGCTCTTCATGCAGAAAATCCCTCCCTGCTTGCTTAATTCTACAGCATTTTTACTATACAATTATTTATGCAATATTTCATTGGCTTGTCACTGAAGTCACAGTGCCATGGACATGCTACATGCTTAAAACCTAAAATTAACTCCTATAATATATAATGCAATATCAGCTACATAAGTAGCATTAAGAAAAGTCATGTATGTCTGTACATTAAAGAGCCAAATTCTAGCCCTGGCACATGCATTTGCAAATAACTCTTATCAAGAAAGATTTTAATACTTAGTATAGTAACTGGTAGTTACATCCTTACTGAAATTTATCTAGAGCCAGGGAAGTACAGAACACATGGAGCAGAACTACAAACAGTTGACTAAATTAATTGTTTCAGATATGGTACGAAGACAAGCAACAGAAGTTTACCAAGATGTGCTCTGTCTTTGTAGGTCAAATAAGCTGCACTTAAACCCTAAAAATAAAGGTTACAAATTTTGTGTCATTTCCAGTACTTTTCTGGGGAAAATTGGTTCTTAGAAGGAAATCTTTCTTACTAAAAATAAATAAATAAATAGATTAGATAAACAGATAAATACATAAAGACAAAAAACAATGCTGCTTTGGAGGGTCACTTCAGGAAGAGATCAGTCAACAGGAACACAACTGAAGTGCTTATGAGTCTGTCCAGAATAGGATAGCCCATAGGACAGTCAGGGAGGCCTGAGGGGGACAACAAAATGTCTGACAACTGGACTCCATTATTAACACATGATAAGCTAGGAATGATCACATGATGGAGCAAAAATATAGACTCAGAATTTGTCAGCAGGAATTTCTTCATGAAGGCAGTTTACAGTCAGCATGTCAAATTTTCAGAGCACTAAATACAAATCTTGCTCAAATAGTAGCTCCCTGTTCATGAAACTATCCCCACAGCTACTACACAGTAATAAGCTTTCTGGATAAATCAGTCACAGATCACAGTGCCTCCCCTCAATCAATACGCTAGAGAGAAATTCCCTGTGGGAGGAAGAAGCAGGGCTGGAGGAGCGGGATGCCGAACTGAACTCAACAACAGGCTCAGGAAATACTGCTTGTGCAAAGAGGGAGCCAGATGTGAGGTGCTTGCACAGCCAGTTCCCTCTGAAAGCAGGGTGCTAGCACTTACCAAAAGCCAAGAAGGCAGTAACAGAGCCTGTCGATGCCTCCACAATGCTGCAGGCACACTAGCTCAGGAGGAAACTATGCAGCAGCTAAACAGACCCTTACACATACTTGCACAGACAGCATGCAGTGCTGCAGAGCAAAGTTGCAAAGAGACAGAATGTGCAGAATTATACACACAGGGAGTATGTAGAAAAGAAACTTGGAATGGTTCACTGTGATTACAGAGGTAAGAGAAGAAAATCAGGTGGGGAAGAGAACAGTGACAAGATAGGAAGATAGCCCAAGAAATACTGCTCTTCTGAAACTGAAAATTTTTCCTCAATAACTACCTGAAGGAAGATAGAGGAAGAGACTTTCTATCAATGGCTTTACTCAAGGTTAGCTCCTGAAAAACTGATTTCCATCCATCCCTTTGTGAGGTACAATAGCAGTTGACAATAAATAAAAACATTGTTGGAAAAAATGATGCTGTATCACAGAACTTGCTCTTCTTCAAGCAACAAAACCACATTGTCTATCACTGAACCAAAATGGGGTTTAGTAAGGATGCCCAGATGAAGAAAAAGAGCTGTCACTTAAGCTACTGCCTCACCTACAAAGAAAACAAAGCTTTTAATTCTGTCACATCTGTTTGTGACAGTTTGGACCAAGTATAAAAATGCAAATACTGTAACTCAAAGTTCCAGCACCTAGACATTTTTTTTTGTCTCCCCTCATGCAGTTAGTGACATAGCAGCCAAAATATGCATTTCGTAATGCATTTCTACTGAGCTTTGTTTCACCAGCCTGAAAGGAGGAATGAAGGAAAGATTGTAATACTTATACCCCTGTTCAGCTTATCACTATACAATTTCAGAGTACTTATATCATCCCAACATCAACCAGGTAAAAAAAGAGTAATAGTAAAAGGCAATAGAAAACAGTGCTTAGGTCTATTCTATGAATTCAGTTGCTTCTTCCCTCTTGAAACTGTCCACAAGTACTTCCCCACTCTGATGTTCAATTTTCTAGGTCTGTTCTAGTCCCTTTTGGCTACTGATACAATAAATATCACAGAGATGCCTCTTTAGCAAGCTCACAGAATTTGCTGAACCAACTCTTCCTCTTCCATTTCATCTTCTCAACCGGCTGGCCACACTGAAACATTTCCCTGTATTATTCCTCTTCAGTTCCATATTCTGGTCAGTAGTCACTTAACTAAATGTCTTTGGGCTGAGACAACAAAAAGGCAAAGATATGACAGTTAAAATACTCAGATTTTCCCTACAGAAGTTAACAGATTTCTCAACTATTACCAAGTAGTTACTGCTCAGCCTTTTTGTGGGTTATATACTCAACAACTGGCATATGGCAGCTTTTCTCATTTAGTGATTACAAGCAGTTTTTGCCATCTGCTAGAATAAATATTGAAGAACAGCAGCTGCCAATATTTAGATACAGCCTTCATGCCTCCTAAACTGCACTTCATATTACAACAGGAATCCTTATGAAAGGCAGCCACATTAGATACAGGAATTCCATTTACAGGTAGTACAAAGAAAATTTCTGCATAAAGTAACAGTCAGTTTCAAATAAGAAACCTAGGAGAAACTGTGCTTATAAACCTTCGCCTGAACTGGGCAACCTTAATTGCTCTATGAAATTTGCTGAAGATTTTACTGTTGAAACTGTCCTTGTATGAACACTATTTAGACACAAAAGCCATGGGCACTTACATAAAAGCCTAAGTTTTATACAACTATAAATATTGTTTTATGCAAAATGCATTAGCAGTTTGATGAGAACAATAATATTTCTCACCAGAAGAAAAAGGAAAAAAGTATTAACAGAATCCTCAACTAAGACGAGATGTCATTTATGCCTCAGCTAAAAGTTCAGCTTCCTTCTTAGTCTCTCCAGCCTCTCCCTAAATGAGGCATTGCAGGAGAGTATAAACAGAAAAAATGCAGATTTACAATTTGATACTGTTCACTCTTTTTCAAGGCAAAACATATGAGCATTAAGAAGACAACAGTGACAGGAATTACAAAATTTACAGCTGGGAGGCTTAAGCAGGCCTTGATGAGAACTGTATTTTGGATCTGCTTTACCTTTACTGTAAACTAACACCTTTGGCACTGTTCATATTCTGTATAATATTTCTCATCAGGACATATATTTCATTATTCTTAAGTCCCTCTCATCCAAAGATGGGTTTGGTTTCCGAGGACAGAGATGACACTGTCCACATGAAGTTGTACGTTTGAAGTATTCTTTTTAAAGATTTAGAGCCCCTATCCAAGGAACACACAATCCCACAAGTAAGGATACATTAAAGCTATATTAGAGGGCTTTTACAAACATACACATTTACACAGCATGTTATAAATTAAAGCTTGCTTGCTTTCTCAGTTTTGTACAGGCATTTGTCCCACAGACAAACTTTACTACAGAAGTCTTTGCTACACCCAGCAGTTAAGTCCTTCAAAGAATCAAATTTTACAAAACAAACATAACCCAAAACATTCTTAGATTTATCTCATATTAAGTAAGCAGTTATGCATTAACTATGCAGGTTTTAAGACAGAAGAGCATTTCCATCCAATTTAAGGTTTGTGATACAGAAGCATAACACTCTGTCTCTTAAATAACACATATACTGTTTCAGATGGGCTACTCAATCTCTCAAATCAGCTCCAGTACATGACACAGTAAATGAAATTTGTGGAGCATCTGGTCTGTATTATGAGCAAAATCCTCAGCATTGCATTATGTGTTTTAAGAAATCTCACCTCCAGAATGTTCAGTAAGCACTTATTTCTTATCCACAGCCTAATGAAAATAACTAACACCAACTGTAAGGGTGTGCTCAAAACATATGATGTCACAGTGAGTAAACTGCCTACAAAGGCTGAAGTTACAGCTCTTGGGTGAAGCACACAGGACTCTAAGAAGCAGGTTCTATAGTTACTTATTTTATTCTATGTATTTCCAGTCAGCTGAAAATATTTTTTTTTTAATGTTTAGGAATGAAGATAGTCTAAATATAATATGCTTCTAGTGGAAATAACATTTGCTCCATTTAGACCTCAGGCACTGCTGAAGGCAGAACAAGACTGGAATGTGCAGATAATTATCTTTGAGGCTAGTCAACAGCTAGAAGTCCCTCATAATATCACCTTTAAAATCAAGCCAAGACATTCCAGTCTGAATCAACGTTTATTTATTAAAGGATTTAGCACTTTCTGATCCAATATTACCTGGAAGACCACCAATTTCCATTCCCAAATATGTGATTTCTCCAGTTTCTTGGTGCATACTAAGACCCTCAAAATCACTTCAGTGAGCACACACACATGCACATAAATGACATCTACATTCTTTCCCCTCTCTAAGATAAATTCCACAACACCTCTACAAAGCAAAATTTCTACAGAGACTGTAGGAGATTTCAATAATTCTCACTGATTCAGGCAACACAGTTTAGACAATTGTAGGCATATTTTATTGAAAGTTGGGTTTTTCTTGATCTTAATTGGTATAAAGGTTAACGAGAAAAACAGTGTTTCAAGGCCAGCAAAAAAAAAAAAAATTAATAAAATGAAATTATTGATACACAAAATCATCATATTTGTCCATTTTCCTTGAGCTAAAAAAGAGAAAAGAAACAAAATTAGACAACAATGGTAAGCAAATGAGTACAAGATGTGCTTTGAATATCTGCTTATCCAAAAAGAGAGCTGGAAGCTTAAAACTTACGGTTTTACTTCTTTTACAATGAATAAATAAAATATTATTTAAAATTAGAGCTCAACTATTCTCTTGTTGTAAGCTGGCTTTTTCATTTTGGGGTATATATTTGAGCTGATGCCACTTATCTAAAATCCACTGTGTATGACAAGATCAAAAGTAATGGCTTATAATATGACATCTGTTCAGTAAATTCATGTGATAGCGTAGTATTAAAGAGTCTTTCTATAAGTGAACAAAAAAGAAATACAGCCTTTTTACATATAATGGATTTGGGAAACAAAAACCTAAATACACACACTATGATCCCAGTTATCCAAACTTCCCTGCTGTACAGGTCTTCCTGTCTGACTGTGACTCCTCATGATACAAACTGAGTCACCCCGACAAATTTCGTGTCATATAAACTGTCTGAATAACTGGTATCATACTGTACTGCATTATGAATATAACTGAGTCTGAGATGTTACATGATACTTCATGTAATGTATTACAAGAGGAAGCAAAATTAGTCATTACAAAAGAGTAACCTTCATTGCTATAAATGCACAGCAATATATGACAATAGAATTAACTATTCATTACTATGCTGTTGTATTACTACAGAAGCATGTCATATTAAACAAGAGAAAAGCATCAACTTTCCTAAGATGGTATCTATAGTATCTGTCTCTCCTTTAGTTGAGCTGCCAAAAAGAGGCCGAGAAGATAAAAGATTTCCAAAACCAAACACAAGTTCCCTGGACACAGGAAAGAAGATTCAAGCTCCTTTTCCAAACTGACAGCAACCTCCCTCCTTGTCCCCCGCTTTCTCCAAATAGGGTTTCAAAGAGAAGAAAGAAAAGCCAATTATATCCTCTGTCAGGAGGATATATTCTGCTCTCATGTACTGCCCCTGACTTCAGCAGGGTAGAAGCAGTACAGTTTATACAGATAGCAATCCAGTATTATTTTTACTCAGAGTTGCATTTATAAACTGAAACGATTTTAATATTCCCGGCACAGGCTTATGGTTAAAAGCCCACATGGTCCCATGTACACCGTAATATCTAAAATGAGAGTTTTGAAAAAACAAAGAAGTGAACCAAAGCTAAGAACATTGCTGTCCTTACCAAAGAAGTCAACTCAGAAATAAACACAACTGTTCATGAAAAAGATATTAGAAGCAGTAAATCTTCTAGTGATGAGTGGTTTTAGGTGTGTAATTTATGTGTGCAAACACTCACTGGTGGTATGACCAGAAACACAGATATCATGAAATGAAAAGAAGAAAAAATAGTGGAAAGTAGAAGATATGGATATATACTCTACTAAGCTGATAAATAAAACTAGCAATCTTATATAAAAGACTTGATTGTGACATTTTCACAAAAGCAAAACCAAAAACAAATGCTGTTGACTCAAGAATGAACGCTGGCAGGAAGCTGCCATTAGGTCTTCTATAGTTTACACTATACTTTTTCCTTCCAGACACTGCCAGTGGGAGGTTTTACGGGATAATGATATACTGAGAAACTTATGACAAGCATGTCCAAACAAAGTAAAACATTTTTTTCCCAAAACAGTAAACTCTGATAGCTTAAAATCCATGAAGCCAGAGGTAGCCTGAAGAATAACTATAGCAAAATTGTTAACTTGTAAAACCTGTTTAAGGTATTTAAGTATTCTTGACTTATTTCCAGAAAATGTTGTTAAAGGAGGAAGTTATTCTAAAAAGGAGGAAAGGCATTATTCATACAAAAATGCTGAATAGTAATATGTTAAACAGCTTGATGACAGCAAAAATAGACAAATATCATGACTGGCATCAATTAAAAAATTAATCTGCAATAGTAAACAAAATTTTAAAGTACTGAGTTGGCACAAAACTTGAATAGGTTTCTATTTCTAGGAGCTGTCATTTCTAAGTCATACTGAAGAGATTGTTAATAAAATAGTACATGAGGGTGTTCCCCAGTTTGCATATATTTAAATGCGTTGTGTAAATGGAGATCATGACAGTCACGACTAATTCCTCATGTACCAAATCCCTCTAATAACACAAAAAGCCCTTTTCACATACTAGAACAGATTTATCTCAGTCTGTACAAAATAGGAAAAATGCTGAAGAACTAAAAAAAAAAAAAATGTTGAAAATAATATGGGTGTAAAAATCTTAAATTATTGGCAACTGAAATTTTGCTAATCCTTTAATTTCTGTTAAAACACAGTCCTGACCCAAGACAAAGCTCTTATCAAGTTAGACAACAAGGCCAAATCAATCTCATGATTGTCCTGAACACTAGAGAAGAATGAAGTATGATAGAGAAAATGAAGTATGCAATAGTTTTCCAGATACAGTCCTGAATCTATGCCACAGACTTAGTGTTAACCACCATCTGAGCATTTACCTCTGACAATAACTGCTGAGCACGTCTTATAATGATTTGACTCCTTTCCTCCTAATATAAGGAACTGATAATTCTTTAATTCTAATAATCCCTAAAAGGGATTAAACAGGGCATAGTAACTAATGTGTGGCTTTCCCAATACAGAGGTGCAATTGAATGCTCAGCAGTCTTGGGAGAACAAAGACAATCTCCTATATTACATGACACATCTAGTCACAAGAAGGAATTTAATTGTTTGTCTCCTCCCATGATCCCAACTAAGGAAATAATAAATAGGTTCAGCTTTACCCAGACACAACAGATCCACCCTGCCTTCCACCTGGCAAGTTACTGCTCTCAGAAATAAGACGACTAACAAGCAGCCAGGGCCTTGGGACCACTGGTTAAAGGATAAGGGGCACAAGTGTTCTCCTCTATCCTTCCAGTTGCAGGGAAGGATGAGGGAAGAAACAGAAGAGCCAGCAGCTCAATATATGGCTCTGAGCCTGGTGTCATTGGCAGTATTTCAGGAATTTCTTCACTAAAAGGGTTGTCAAGCATTGGAACAGGCTGCCCAGGGAAGTGATAGAGTCATCATTCCTGAAGGTATTTGAAAGATATGTAGGTATTACACTTAGGGACATGGCTTAGTGGTGGACTTGGCAGTGCTAACAGTTGCACTCAATGATCTTAAAGGTCTTTTACAACCCAAATGATTCTATGACTCTATGATATGGAATAGACTAAATATCTAAGTATGGCAGCTGTAAAAAAGTACCAGGATCAGAGATTATTTGAGCAAATTAACTATATTTTTCACTTATGCCTTTCACTCGTACCGATGGCATAACACATTCCATGTGCATCATTCAGAGTTTGGCCTGTAAATTCTCTAAAGTCACTTTTCTGTTGTTACTGAAGTACTTCTTTAAAAACATACTGACTAATCTATGGCTTCATACATCAAGTAGACTATTTTTCATATACAGACTTAAATCTGGCTTTAAAAACTGTACGATGAATTGTAAAAACAGTTTAAAGTTATGATTGGCTGATAAAGTGAAACTCTATTCCATTTCACTTGGATTAGTGTGCAGCTGCAAGATATAAATTCTGTGTGAGAAACAGTACATTTTTTAATGCTCTTTGAATTATCATGTTTTTGCAAAATGAAAGACAACTGGTTTCATATGCAGGTAAGAAATATTGGCATAAGGAATGTTATTTGATTTTAACTGAGTCATGTTGCCAGAATGCATGAAACAGCTGCATGAGCTGACTATCTGCCTGAGGCTACAACTGTATTTCCCCATCCTTTACCACCTGTCTGTGCTAAAGTTACTGGATGCTGTTAGATACCAAACCCCACTGGGATCTTTAACTATTATAATTATGAAATGGACTCTCTACTATTCTATTGACTTTTAATGTCTAAGTATTTTACAGTAGATGAGACAGCATTATCCTGTTCATTTGCAAACTTTTAAAGGAACATCATGAATAAACTCACAAAACTACTAAATCCATACTGAATGTGTAAGGCTTAACTCTATTAAGCTTACTCTCTTTGACACATCTGTAAATTTATTAAATGCTTACGCCAAGACCACCAAAGGGTTGATGCTCTTTTACATCACTCTACCTAAGGGTAGCATTGCCAGACTAGTTGAGAAACTGTAGTGAGCCACCAAAAAATTCACTGTTAAACTAGAAAGATGTTTAAAAAACTCAGGTATTTTGCAGGGCCATATGATATTCAATTCTTTTATTAATAATCTGAATACTAAGACTACAAATTTGCAGATCTCATTAGTCTGAAAATAACTCCCAAACATAATATTTATGTTATCTTGTCAAACCTGAGAATTCAAATGGAAAAGAAACCAAAATTATGATATGCAATACAAAGAAAAGCAACGTCATACACTTCAGCAGCATTAATCAACTCCATAAATCCAGGAAGAGAAAAAACTGATTAAGAAGTTGTCTTTTTCTACTAAAGAAAAGGATCAAGACGCTAAGGTGACAAGTCAACAGTGCCATGTTATTGCAAAAAACACACGATGGAAAGATGTGTACATAGTAGTAATCCTTCTGTTTTCTTTGGCGCTGGCAAGATCTCAGCAGGAGAACTGGATCCAATTTTATCCACTCAAGGATGTGAACAAACTGGAAAGGCTACAAAGAAAAGCAACGAGGACAATAAGAAAACTAGAAAACATAACCTCTATAGTAAGATTGAAAGAATTAGGGTCTATCAATTCCAAGAAGAGAAAACTAAGGAACATGATCTGTATTTTCAGATACAAGCCATAACAAAGGAGGAGGAAAAAAATCAGTTCATTATGTCTAACGTGGATAAGACAAGAGATACCCGCCTGAAATTAAAGAAAAAGCAACTAAGTCAAGATATGAAAGAAATCTTTAAATACCTGCAAACGAATCCAAAACAAGGTTATTACAAAGGTTACTAATAGCAAGCCAAACAAACCTCTCTCAAATAACAGTGGTATAATCCATAGTTACTTAGCACTATGGATGCACTAGAAGATATCTTCACATCCCTTTCAGCTCTGCTTTTTATGATATTTTAATTTAAAATATCTGTTTATCTTATTTTCTAGCATTAAATGCACACACACACACAAATTGCTAGACAAAACATTCCCGATCTGCCAAAAATAATTTAAAAAGAACCTACTTTCCCAGTTAGGAAAGACAAGCAACTTAAAACTATCTGACATGAGAAAAGGCACACTTTCAAGCAGAACTTCTCAGCTTGGAAAATGAAGTCCTGAAAAAGAAGTGAGAGACCATAAATGCTACAGAGAAGGTGAACCGGAAACTATTGTTCACTGTTTCTCACAACTGAAGATTATGGGCACTTCAGGACATCAGTATGCAACAGTCTTAAAAACATATAAAAATAAAAACCTAATATTCATTTTAGAATGCACAGCTCAAGGATTTGTGATAATTCACAGCACCAAAACGAGTGTCAAAAAGTTTAAAGAACTACTGATTATAAATTCTATGACTTCTAGAAATGGCACAATATCTGCTATTCCCAGCTCAAAAGATCACTAAAGCAACCAATGAATAAAATCTGAGACAGTACACTGAGAGAGAAAAATTCTGCCAAGTTTTTTTTTCTGCTGACCAGGGCACAAAAAATTAACGTATCTCTTATCTAATCCAGTGTGTCAGTTCTTATGTTGCAAAGATTAAAGAGTTCCAGTTGCATGAAAGAGGGACAGGAATAATGTCAAGGTTGTTGATTTCTTCTTTGAAAACACTGCTGCTACCAACTCAGTCTCAACTCATCCGGAAGGCATAATTACTGTATCAATACCCACAGAGAGTAGCTGTGTTGCAGAACTACAGAATCAGTTACCAAGCTGCAGGAACTAATCACAAAAACTGCATAAATGTTAATTATAGCTACTGCTGTGCATAGTTCACATTTTAATATTCATTCTGGTGGAATATGTAAAATTCACCCAGGTATGTCACACAGGTTACACTAATTCAGCCTCAGAGCATTAGTAATGTAATGTATAACCTTACATGGAACAAGATTCTACAATAAATACATAAATAAATCTCAGGGTGAAAAGCACAGAAGTGCAGAAAATTGCATATCTGGATGAAAATTCTCAGTCATTTTTTTGCACACAGTGCAGAGGCTTAACATTCAAAAATAGAAAAAGAAAAGTCAAATTGCTCTATGTTTCTACCAAAGAGTTAATGATAGTAGCTAGACTAGAAGTACTAAAAGCACTTCTCTGTTTCATGAAAATAAAATAAATACTCGGGAAAAGACAAAATATAATATAAATTGAAAAGGTCTTACAAGTATGGAGAGTAAAATGGCTAGCACTGAAGACCAAAAGGCACTACAGGAGCCAGAAGTTTGTGATCTCCCCACTAAACCAAAGAAGAACTACAAGCATCCTAACCCCTCAGAAAAAAACTTGACTTCTCATTGGCCAACCTTGTCTATAAATCAAGTTGTTTATATAAACGTGTATTAGTTGCTTAAATACAGCTGTGAGTAGACAGATAAGAACTGATGGATACTCTTAGTCCTCTGGTATACAGTAATATGGATAGAAGTGCTCTACTGTAAATCACAATATGTTAAACTAATGCATGTACATTTTTCCTTGACAACACTGGAATTTAAAATGTATATATAGTGTATCATTACACTCATAATTACTTACTGAAGTTTAATGATCATATGAAAATCTCAGGAAACCATTTGTCTCCAAAGACACTACCCCACAATTCAAATGGCTCATGAAACAAAGTCAATTGAACTGCCATTTTGGATTCTTTCCTCAGAAAGTATGACACCAGCTGGATGGATTATGGGCCTTGACATCTAGAGTTTATTCTCAGCCTTTACAAGCAACCAGTGATTTACATCAAGGAGTTGTTTTCATCACACTTACAGTAAAGAACTTATATCTAATTTCAACTTCCCCTTTCTTGGGGTCATGCTGAGAACCACTGTTCCTCTACACTGAATTAAAACATTATTTCTACCTTTTATAAATACTATAAAAAATTCTCCACAATTCCATTAGTGCAGATTCCACCCAAATGTTATATTAAGCCTACCATTCCTTCTAGATCTGTCAGTTAACTGCTGTTTGGTGTGTTACCAGATGCTTTTTCCTGTAAAGATGTTTTCTAGATCTTAAAAAATATTATCATTTCTGCTCTGCATAATTGAAAAGCTAATTAAATCAATGAGACTTCTTTGCATTTTAATGGGAAAATTTTAATGAGATCAGACTTAGCTCAATTAAACCTCAAGTCCAAATTAATGCTTGCTAACAGCAGGAGATGCTTAGCTCTATGAATTTGTTTGAGTTGGGGTTCTTTACTGTGTTTAAAAAGACTTACACCTGCTTATCCTCTTTATCGTAAGCCACATTTTGGCTGCATGTGAGATGAGTTCTCTTGAACCACATGTCTAGTGGATAGGTCAAATAAAATTCCCATGATAGGGTTTCATTACAAAACTGGTAACGGGGCTTTGCAGTAGGGATACAGCTGGGTAATCTGAATCCCTGGCCAGAAAAGGGAAAAAAAAATATACAAAACAAAACAGTTAAAATTATGAGATTGCCTTATATGTCAATCAGACATATGAGCATGTCAAAGCAGATTCCCACACAGAACCCTTGAGACAGAGTCATTTCCTAGTTGATAAGCAATCTCAAAAGCCCATCTTCTACATGCCTACTTTCAATTTCCCCAGGCATTAAAAATTCTTGTGGCTCCCATACATAAAAGTTTTGGTCCACATGTTGCAAGATTAAGAAATCCAGTCAACTCTGGAATACTGTCTCACACCTTAGAGACAAACGTGTATCTTTATCTCCTTTCTAACATAAGATTGTACCTTTAACTAATATGTACAATGAGAAAAAAGCCAGCTTACACTCAGCGTGCTGCATTTCCCATCCCAACTGATGAGATCAGTTCATGATGTATGAGCTAGAAGTCTTGATGCTTGCTGTCATTCCTGATTCTTCTATTCAGCTGCTAACTTTCTTAGCAAAGTACACTGCACAGAATTAACCCCACTATCAAAAGCTACAAATTTGTACTGGTGCCCTAACTAGTGCTTTCACAGGGCAATAGACTTTACAGGAGATATTTCTGGAAGTTAAAAATAATTCTTTTTAAAAGCCTGTATGTTGATAGCCTGGCATTTCATATAAATGCAATGTATTTTTAATATTCCATCTCTCTTCAGAAACTTTTATCCCCCTTCAGCCAAGACTACAGTATTAATGTCTGACTCTTCTTTCCTATACAGTATTCAGAGAGCCCCCTCTCTGAAGAAATGTCTATTTACTGGGCTGAACTGTCAGAAATGTTAGTAGCAGGGTGCAGAAGCCTAAAATTTATGAATCTATATGAAGACTTCACATGCAGACCCTTCTCTCTGCTGCCTGTCCCTGGAGAAGACGATGCTGAGAAAGACATACAGTAAGGGTGGAGTATGCTTTTGTTCCACATACTCTTCAGCATCAGCATGACATGTCTACAAGAATAACCTGTAGCATCTTCAGGGAAAGAAATGGCTATACATTACACATGTAACAAGCCTGCTGTATTTCTACTGCTTAAAAGTTCCACGCAGATCTGCTGAAAACTAATCTTCACTTGGAAAATCTAACAGAGAGACATCAGAGTAAACACTTCCAGCTTTTTTATTCTCTCTTACAGCAGAAACCCACTTGGACACACACATGCAAAAAAAAAAAAACA
>JBAFWW010011072.1:0-15760 GCA_036873685.1 Agapornis canus | reverse complement strand
ACAAAAAACAAAAACAAAAAAAAAAAAAAAAAAAAAAAAAAAGGGAAAGGACAAAACTATGAGGGGGTGGGGAGTCTATGCCAACCTACAGAGAGAGTTCACGCTCAGAGATGCACGTAGCATGAAAAAGTCTCTCTAATCTGTTTCAGCTATTGACTTACCATGGGAAGGGGACAAAAAAATAAGCTGCATTTCAATGCACTCAGAATATACAGTCATTGCTTTCAGAACAAGCAGCAAAAGAGAAATTAGGGTGGCTATACAGCATTCAGAGTAACAAAATCGTTTTCCTCCCTCCCCTCAATTCCTTTCCAAGGAGCTTTGTTTTCCAGTTCCTCCCCTAACAGCCACGGGTTCCTATTGCCATAGTTTACTGCAGTCACTGCTCTTCCACTTTCTTTTTAACAAACTGAAGGTAAATGGTTGCTCAATAGTAGAGTTCAAAGATGAATTATGAACTTAATACAAATTCACATTTCTTCAGTAGCATAACTAATTCCGATTTCAGGGTAAGATTAAAAGTATTTTGACATGTGAAAGTAAGTGAAGAACGACATACTAAATTTACAATGTTTAGATAAACACTTGACAGTTTGGCCGAGGATACTAAGTTTTTCCAGTTCACAAAGGTAACATAAAAAGTAGAACTATCTTGAAACTGAATATTAGTTGCAAGACTGTCAGAACTGCAACTATTCTTTCTAAATAACATCTTCACGATACATACAATAAAATTCTGGAAAACTGAGTTTTCAAAATGAAACCTGAAGTCAGCTGGTTTGAGCTGTAATATTTGGCTGAGGTTACATGTGAAGTTTTCAGAACTCTATAATTCAAAAATTGGCTGAACTTCTGCAAACTTCACGCACACCATTTTATTTATTTTTTTTTGTTTTAAATGACAACCTGAGTGTAACCAGGAAAATTTTTAGGCCAAAGGAAAGCATGATCAGTTTTATAACCTTATAAATAGGGCCACAAACATAACCCCTTAATAATGTGAAGAGTAATATGTTTTTGATTTGACCATACAATGTAAGAAAAAATAATGGGAGAGGAATTTGATAGTCTTAACTTCCCAAATCCCATATGGTATGTTTATCATTTACCATATGTATAGTGTCTGATGTGCATACAAAGGCTATGGATTTGAGATGCTTTCTCAGACCAGCAGCTTGAACATATCATATCCCATAGTTTCACAAGATTCAAATGAGATGCAGAACATGCACCATTTACTGTACAGGCATGGTTGTCTTCATGAAAGTGGTATTTACATTACTGGAGTTTAAGAGATACTTATTAATAAGTATCAGCAGAAGCTGAACTATATCTCTTTCCTAAACTGTTTTGGATATCTTAATTATGTAACTTCATATTCTGAAACACATAAGGAAGCCCAAGTATCTAATATCACCACTTCTAGCAAAAAAAAAAAAAAAAAAACAAAAAAATTTTTCCAAAATGGACATAAATACAACTCATAATTTCAGATGGCAGCTACAACATTTTGTTCAAATTTTGTTGTAATACAAAAATTGAGAAACAAAATCTTTGAGCTCTTGTTTTTCATTCCCTTATACACATACGGTAAAAGGACTTTAACTGGCTATAGAGATTCCTATCTGCTAATATTCAGAAATAGAAAAGTAGCTCTGGAAAAGAGAGTAAAGAAATAAAGAAAGGGGAAAACCATTATGATAATTACAGTTGTGTGAAACTTGGCTGTTATGGTATGTACAGTTCATCCAAACCTTTTCTTTGGCTTTCACTCATATCCCAACTGTTGGTTTGACTTCTGGGCTTCAAGGAAGCCAAAAATTCCAAGTGAAACATTGCCAAATCCAACATACTTTTTGCAGGTTTAGGGTCAAAACCATTCAAACCCACAGAGTTCCTCCTACCGTCATAAATCAGGCAAAGTTTGCCAAAATGTTCTATTCTGTTCTGCATACGCTTTCCCACTAAACTCTTGCCTGTAACGTTTAAGCTTTTTGCCATCAGTACTGCATTTAGTAACATGATTTCATAGCTTCATATCTTAATGGCTTTCTTATTCTATGACAGTTGACTTTTTTTTTTTAACAACTCTTATGGGGTTTGTTTTTAAATACTATCCAGTTTCCTATGAGTTTACAGGGAGGCATAACCAAAAAACAATCCTTGGCCTTGAAGTGGATGATGCTGAATTTCATTTAACTATTCACCTTCCTTTCCAGACTGCACTGGCTTCAGCAATTGCAGTCAATTTTTCTCCTTCTTAGTAGCTGATGCAGTTTTATGTTTTGACTTTTGGCCTGGGAACATAGCTGATAACACCGATGTTTTTAGCTGTTGCTAAGTAATATTTATTCTGACCAAGGACTTTCTGAGTCTCATGCTCTGCCAGGTACCTTTTAAAAACACACCAAACAGTCACAAGACAAATTCTTATAGGACTTTTGAAAAAATGACTTGTGAACACATGAGGATTGGCTTTTTTAGGAAAAGTACTTTGCCTCTTTATAACATACTATGCTTAGGCATGTGCCCAGCAGTTCTACTTTTCATTTGTTCAACAGTTCTCTTAATTTGTCCAATACAGACATCACACATAGAGGTAGTTTTCCAAAACTTACCTGGAACCTTTTTTAGAAACAGATGTCACATTAGCCACCTTCCAGTCTTTTGGTAAAAAGGACATTTTAATCAAGTTATACGCCACACTTACAAATCACATCTTCCACCTCTAATTTCCAAGAAATTTAGAATGAAAACTACTTGGATCTGACAGTGACTTGGCTGGACCACAAGTTTACCCTGCTTTGAACAAGAGGTTAAACTTGATGGTCCCCCTTTGAGTTCCTGTCATGGTTTTAACCTGAATTATCCTCTGATCCACTCATCCTATGATGAAGGCATTGTTAATTTTGGTAACTGTTGTCTAACCTTCTCTTCTGCCACCCCACTCTGAGATCACTCTTCCACTACTTTGCCCATAAAAGGATGTTCCAGAAGCACCAACTACCCAAGTTCCTCTTCTGTGAACACAGAAGAAAGACATTTCTTTCATTTTTTGACCTCATGATCATATTTTCTGAAAACACTCTTTATATGTCTTGATTATCTTTGGCTCTTTAGATTCTCTGGCAGACTTCTGCCTTCTGACACACTGGAAAATTACTAGTTTGCGTTTCACGATTCACTCATTGCGCTTCATGCATTTCATGGTCTGCCTATTTGTGGGGTTTTTTACATTTTACTTGCCAGGTTTTATGATTCTAATTTTCTCAACTGGACAAATTTCATGGGTATTGTTTTGTTTGTTGTTTGCTTTTGATAGCTTCCTTTGTCCTGTTGTTTAACTATGCTGGTTACAGTTTGGTCTTCCTAAAGCTGTTTTTGAAAGGTGATATCCGTTTTCTCTGAGCCAATATAATTTATAATTTTCTTTAGTCTTCATGATGCCTGTAAAGCTTTTACTCCTTTGACTGTCCTTTTTAATTTAATTTCTTTTACTACATTCCTTATTTTTGTGCAGTTCATACTCCTTTGGTTTTTTTAACAGATACAGTGTATTGCTTGGAGTTTGCACTTGCATTCTTGGTCCCCAGTTTTTAAACCTAATTTAACACAGGCTAATAGTTCTTTATTTGTCTGAAAATACTATACAACAACAGAGAGCACACTATCAGCAATTAATATCAGTGGTTGTGTCAGCACAGCTGTAACACATTTGTCAATGTAAGCTACGTTTTGCTTGCTTTCCAGCTTTACCTCATGAATTGTGAAACTTCATTTACACCAAGGAAAAAAGAGAACTTGCAAGGTTCTCCAAATGGGGCATCTGTCAAGAATATTTCTTTATCGAGAATGAGAATATATTGATTGTTAAGCATGCACCAAAACAAAATTCTGCATGGATTCAACATGGAGAAGCAAGACAAAAATGAAACCATGATACTGCCAACATACATAAAGATATTTGGATCATTTAAAAGATACAGACAATAAAGACAAAGTTTTGTGCAAGCATTAATGAAGTTTTTGAAAAAGCTACATGACTAGAAAAGTGCAAAGGAATAAACAGAAGCTTATATATCAATAAACCTCAAGTCAGAATACAAATCAAAATTGGGTCAAATTATAGATGTATATATTCTGAATACTGGACAACATTTTCAGATTGCAGAAAAAAAATATGAAAGTCAGAATATGGCTACCGAATGTGACTGGGCTGAAAGGTCCAGAAAATTCATGTTCTCTTAAGCAGACTTCCATTTCTTCAATATTTCAAATATTCTTTCTACCAAAAAGAGATTCCTTCCAGAACACACACACACATACACAAAATCCCACTTTTTTTCCACAGTTTGTAACTTCTACATATATCCAAGTAGTCTACATAATTTCTTAAGCATTAAGAAACCTGTGGCATACAGGATTCATGCTAGTTTGGATAAACTCACATATTCATATTACGGATCTAGTTTGACTCAGATTTTGTTCATTTATGACATTAAAAAGGCAGTGGAAAAGGGTTTTTTTCCTTTTTGAATACATATTTATTGCTAAAGCTTTCATGAAAATACTGAGCTATTTGGGGACATCCTAAAATTCTGAAAAAAAAAAAAAAAGTCCTTTGTTACTAGCTCATAGAATTTATTATTAGGCTATTTCTTTAAAGCACAAATGCAATAGTTACATTCTGACTGATTTACTGACCTTCAACCACTATATGAAACATCTAACCAGCTGGTTTTCACTCGAAAACTTAGTCTTGGGAACAATAAATCTGAGGGTAAAAAAGAAATTAGGAAAAAAAAAAAAAAAGACAACAAAAGAAGAGAAGAGTGCTACTGCAGGACAATTCTTTACTGGGAAACTACAGAAATAAACATTCTTTAAATGTCTTCACATGTATTTTATGACCTGGCTTTTCAAAGCACCACAGCAAAATGGACAGGGAAATCAACATACATGAAATTATCCAGGACAACAATTATGTGAAACTTGCCCTTTTAGCTTTTAAGAAACATCTTCAGGATTTGAGATGTATTATTTCACCTGACTGCCTACTAGGCAATTCAATATGTGTTTTACTTTAATAGGTGCACATTTCAATTAGGTAAGGAAAAAATGCAATTTGCAATTGAAAATTGGAATAGAGCCACCTTAAGAGAACAAACAATAGAGAAGTTAGCTTATGTCAGACAGTTAAAAAGTCATACCCTACTACAATGGATCTAAGACATCTTCATGCAGGTATTCCATGAACATATTCATAGCAAAGTTTTCTAGGTAGGACACTATTAGGCAATGGTTTATATGCTAACTTTCTAGTATTGTTCTGATATGCCTGTTTCACATTTAGAGAAAAGATAAACAAGAAGAGATTATGATACCAGTTATCCTACTTAAAGCACTAATTATTTTAGTGTTTATCAGTTTCATAAGAAAAAGGTGAACAAAGCCATCATGCATAAAGGATTGAGACATGCTCTGAAAGCATGAGAACCAGACAGCAGCCTTTAAGCAGTCTTTTCTAATGTCTGCATTAGGCAAAGTAATGATATTTGCTATGATTTGGCAGCCAAATGTTCTTATGAAAGAACACCCAGACAGAAAAGCCAATCTTGACAAACCTTACAGCTAACTGCGGAAGGGCTTTCTCACAAATTATAACTCACATCAACAGATCAGATGTAAATGATGAATGACAATGGACTGTTTCCATTTGTACTCGAGATCTGCTTTCTCAGTGACCTTTAAGTTTATTTTTTGTCTGTACAGGGTTTTCTTAATTATTTTTCTCTTTATGTGAGAAATCTTTGTCTGACAAGGCAGTGGCAAATTTCCCATTAACTTTACCAGAGCCAGAAATTCACTCCATATGCACAAAAGATTTTCTTCAAAATGAAGGGACTATAGCATTCATGTGACACACTGTTCACATTGTTGTAATACCCCTTTGAAGTTTAAAAAAAAAAAAAGAGATGAGGGTGGAATCACATACACCTGGCTTTTATCTTTGTCATAGCTTCTAGATGGATAAATTATGGCAGTTCTCAATATGACAAAGGTATGTGACAGCTAAAGACTAGGTGTAAAATGCTTCTTTCGTTACACCAATATGCAACTGTGAAAAGAAACATGACTGGCTCATGCTAAATAATACTGCTTAATAAAACTCCACTCCACTAAAGAACAAATGCACTTGTAAAAACATTTCTAATTCATATCCCTAAAATATCCAGAAAAATACCAACTCAAGATGCACTTTTCAGAAGGCAATATGGAAAAAAGAAAATCTACATTCTGTACCTAGTTTTGGTGTTTAAGATTCAAAGTTAACACTTTTGTAGTTCACCTGCATCAAACTAATATTTTAAATTAAGTTCATTTCACCTTATTGACAATTATGAAAGGTGTGGCAGAAATAAACTCTGTTTGCATTAATACATTTATTTAGTGAAAAAAACTGGAACTTCATGAGCTTCCATATCAGACTTTATCCAAAGTACTTCTACAGAAAGAAATGCAGATTTTTTTTTAATGTAGAAAGCCCAACAGACTGTTTCAAGAGGAAAAAAACAGAAAAGGAAAAATATAAACATCAGTAGAGGATCTACAGTTATCTATGGTAGATAGCTTTTACAATGGATTTAAGATTTGGGTTTTTGCAACACTGGGGTGCAACATACTGAATTTTACAGAAGGCTGTTTTTTCAAGTTACAGCAAGGTCCTTACTGCTTTAACAAACAGCTATCTAAACCACAAATGGTAGTACTCTTTTTCTTCATATGCAGCTACTATAGACCATTCAAGGAGAAGCAACAGACCAGTAAAACCACCAGGTTAACAGGGTATGTAGTCTTCCTCATCTTTTACATGCTAAAGACCAATCTTCCAATTGCTCACTGAGCCAAAAGCTGTATCAACACTGAAGCAAAAGCTATATCAAATTCACCCGCACTAAGTACCTCAATCAGTATGAATTCATTAGGAAACATTTTTAGTATCATGAGTAACACTCCATTTCAAATTCGTAACAGTTAACAGTTCAGACCAGTAAATGGAATACAGGACAGACAAAAAACCTTAAGTCTATGCCTCTTAATGGTGCCATCAGCCACCTGGGACACCTTGCATGTAAGCTTTATTCCTTAATTTCTTGCCTCAATTTCTTTCAATATATTTGTTATACCTATATTCTTTAACATACTTTGAGATGTATTTAATAAACCATGCCTCATTGAATGTGTGGTTTTTTAACTGAACACCTGAAGTTTTACCTTTAGTCACAAATGAGTTTCCTGGCAGCCTGTGGGCATAGTTTTAACTTGCATTGATTGCAAAACAGTGACTACAAATTCCCGTAGGTGGCCAATACTTGCTTGGTTTTAACTGATTTTTAATCTGATCACACTCTATTTGTTTAAATTAAAAGTAATTTTCTTTAAATCCAAGATCTGATGGTTCAGCTTGGTATTTGAAAATCACTTTCCTTTCCCTGACTTATCTATTCTACTATCACTAATTTTGCTGGCTAAACTCTGCCCAACTAAACAGTAACAATTCAAAAAAGGGATTAGAAAAATACATGTGAAATTTGGTCCCAAAGTCCTGTAATGAAATCTGTCTCATGAAAGATCCTCAAAGCAAAGATTCATTTACAATAAAGAATATTAAGAAAACTTTCCAAGGTAGGAGGTAGACATGATTATGTAAAGAAGTACCTTCATACCTTCCTTCTCTTTTCAGTTTGTAGCACAAGGTAGTCTGCAAGTAAAATGTATAAGGCTATTATAGAACACTTGTAATGAGAGGTAAATGATACAAATCTGGTTTATTAGCAATCAAGCAAAATAATTCCACTTACGCTTACCTCAAGCAGAACATTTGTAACTGACCAGATATATTAGTAACAGGCTTGGATGCTACTCAGAATGATCTATGGAAAGTGGCAAACAGCAACAGCTAGCACTGGTTACAAACAGGTAAACAAAACAAGAACAAATTGAGGAACTTGCTAGAAATATGAGCTTGCTCAAGACCACAAGGTGGGTTTTGAAAAACTTCTTGTATTTTCATAAAGGCTATCAAGCTCTGAACAAAGTGTTACAGCCCATGGATAAGCTACAAATGTAACAAATTCTGTGGAGATACAGTTTGCACAGAATTTAGCCATTCATAGGTTGGATATGAACATAGGTACACAGTTGTATTTTTAGAACATGATTACTTTTTTGAGAGTTTACATATAGGAAAACAGCTTTTATTTGTAAAAACTCAAAATTTGGAAAAAAAAAAATCACAAATACAAAACCTTCTTAAAAATGCCTAAATTGGAAAATCTACGCCAATACAAATTTCCATTATACTGCTTTTATATTACTAGGTTAAACCTCCTATATTCATCTTACATTGGAGACAGCTACACAAATAGGGTCAGACATTTTATTGCAATTTCACTTTGCAGAATTTCAATCTAAATCATTGTTTTTGTCATTGATTATAATTTATGTAATATAAAGTGTTTAAATACATAAGTTAGTAAAATATTAGACAAGCTATAAGTCAATGTAAAAGTTAAAAATGCACTATATGTGGAATGCTATATTGGACAGTCATGTGCTGAAATACTAACATCTATTATAATGAGGTTATTGATGTAGAGTTGACATATGACTTGATTTGCAGATGCCCTACTGCCTAACCTTTTGCAACTATATCTCAGTGTAAACCTGTGGTAATTATTGCTGGGTAGGGAGAGTTTGTTTAACTGAACTATTTCTTTTGATGCATGGTGAATGTGATTGCCCCCTAGAGACTACAGGAGTCCCACATGTGTGAGTTATTACATAAATATTGAAAGAGAGAAAAAAAAAAAATAAAAATAAAAATAAAAAAGGTGTATCACGTTAAACTTTTCCTGTTTCCTATCGTAGCAGTTTTGTTTTTTCCAAAAGAATCTTTTTATTCCTCCCAGTGCCTCGACATATATGCCCTTTTTGACTAACAAAGGCATTTAATAGAAATAACTGATTTATTCTACACATAAAATACTTGTCAATAAGGCACTTCACTAACTTCTAAATAATTATAATAGAACATTCATATATAAGTTTGTTTGTAATCAAGAAGTCCAGGTCTTACTCTTATTTAACTGAGGTCAGTGAATTATCATTACTTAGCACAGGAAAACATTACATATTTGACTTCACTGTAGAAACTGAGAAAGATGAGAAACTCAGCATTCAGATTTTCTGATATGGGATGCTCTAGAAATACTTATAATAGTACAAAGGTTGAATTATTAACCACGTATAATGTTCTATAATACAGTGTACTTGGTTAAAAATCCAAAAGTAATAAATTTGGATAGTTCCAAGAATAAAATTCATGTTAGGTGATACATACTCCTGTAACAATTCTCTAGACAAAAGAAAGGACATGACAACTACATGCAACAGTTGTACTGATAATTTTCTACTGGCTAAACTTTTTTTATACGATAGATGGTTAGACCAACACAGCACAGAACACTGAGTCACTTCTTGTCAACATACTAATTATGACAAAGAAAAGCAATTTAAGAGACTGAGCCTAGTAGAAACTGATCCCCAAGTGAGATTTTCACAGATTATCTATATGGACATTTTATAACAAAAGTAATTTTGACTTCTGGGGATTACACTGCACAATGAAAACAAATGTCAAATAAACCCCCAAACTAAAACCCCACTTCTGGTATTGATCCTCAGACCTACCAATCAACCTTCCTGCCCTCTGTAGACTCTCAGATACTTTTCTTCATCTGAAACCTTTTAGAAATATTTTCTTCAACATAATCTTAAACTACTGGCTGAAGTTCAACACACGTTTCAGCAACACATATGGAATTTATCCACAACCTATGGAACTTCCACAGGCCAAGGAAGGAAAATTCCTGAATGCCCATCCATGTTTACAATCTGAGTTTATATTTATATTATGTGAGAAATCTGAAGATATATACACTTAACTGTGTCTTCAACAGTCTAAAGCCTGTTTGAATTTATTAGTCTGATTTTTGCATGCACTTCTAATCTGGCAATCATTTATTAATACAACGCATGATACTGTCACCACTTTTTTTATTTCTATTGCCCATTGCCTGAGTCTCCACCCAAAGACTTTTTTGTTCTGTTGGTTATCAGTGCTTCACAGGAAAGACAGTTTTGTTAAGTCCTACTTTTTAAAATTGTCTATTAAAAATCTACGTTCAGCCACATGAAAATGACAGCTTTATATAAATGATGTTCCTGCCTTTTTCTTAGAGAATCGCAAGAGAAAAAAACGTTCCCTGAGCTTTGGGAAATTTATAATAAGCTATACATTTTGCTGAAGGCTGGACATTTTTGAGGTTGGAGTTACTAGCTACACTCTACCTTGGCAAAATCCAGCTATAATTACAGAAGCAGAGAGAAATTAAAGTACCTATGAACATATCACTAATGCATACATAATCTATTGTGCTAGGTTCTCTCCATCTGCTAGTACATAACTCTTGCTTTATAAGGGTAAACCTATTTGATATGCACATGAATACTAATTATCTTACAAACTGAGCAAACTTCATTAAGCACTCAAAGATGAAACTTTACACTCTCCAAGGAACCTACAGTTTAAAAACAGAAGCATACAAAAACATATGTTTGAACAAGAACAAATTGAAAAGCATTTTGTAGATGTGTTACAGAAAACTAGCATAAAATATTGACTTTTCCATTTCTTTGTATGTTGGTTCATTAATGTCATAGACTATAAATGGAGAACTTAGCCAAAAAGAATTCAGAAGTTGCTCACCTGCACTTTGAATCAGCTCACTTGTTAAAAAGTATTTGCAACAGGTTTAACAAATCCATCTAGTCATAAATACTATCATTTTGTATGAAACATTGGAAATAAGGTTGTTGAAAATATCTTTACATGGGCTACAATCATAAATAGGGTATCTACAGCACAAGACAATTACAATCTTCAATCTTAAATGTCAGGTGCACCATTAAGCTTCTGCTTTAACTGTAGAAAAATACTGGTAAAACAAGTTTACACTACAACTATAATAAAGATAAGTTTATCTTCTGTATTTTCCACAAACACATCCATAGGAGCCTTAGAAAGAGAACTTCTTAGCTTACACAAAGAGTGAAAGACTTCTTGCAGCTGACTCTTACACAGACTTGAAAAAAGATCAACTTTTGTTTCAAAATACTTGTACCCAACAGGAGAAATCTTAACAAGAGGGTAAGATGCACTGCAGGCCATATCTTATCCTTTCTCTTGCCTTTGAACACATTTCCAAAAGTTTATCTCCATGATGCTGCATCTGTGTATTTTCATTGCTCATAACATTAAGAAAAGAAAATCAAGAGTGGTCACCTACTTCCCCTTACTCTTTGCCCAAAAATGAATGAGAAAGGAGCAATTCTCCTTATCAGAGCTAGATCACTATGTGTGTTTCACCACACATTGTAGAAATCAGAAGGGAATGGTGTAAAAGTCCCAGTCAATCTTAACTCCATCTTTCCCTGCAGAATGACCAGCCTTCTAAAGACAGAAACATAAAAAAATCTCCTAAACACCTAGCATTAAAGCCTTCCTATATAGAGAGGTATAGGTTCACCTTTGGATGCATGCTTAAAGTAAAACTCATTTTTAATACAATAATTCATTATTTTAACTTCTTAAAAGGTTGTGTTTTCTCACTGCATACACATTTCAACACTAATAAATACAAAGCTGTGTGTTTATGCAATAAATTCTCTCCTGCCTTATGTCAGCTACATACACTAATGCCTGTCTGCATAACAGTCACCATTGTTTCCTCTGTATCTGAACTGATTACACTGCTCTGTTCAGTTTTATTTGCAAGACTTCAGCTCATTCCCTAGCTTCCTCTTTTTATTAATATTATAGTTTCGAAGTTTTTGAGACAATGCAGTAGAAAATACACTGCATTAATAGAAAAACCATAGTTAATTCATTTCAGGTATACCCCTTGTTCAGGCAATGCTTCTTTTTTATTTTAAGAGACACAGAAATAACAAAAGGCAGTGTGTGATGTCTTCAGGGTATTTTGTATTTCTGAAACTATTATGGAAATTAAAAATCTATGCTGAAGCACAGAGTGAAAAATAAGGAAACAAATCCAATTTTCAGGATTCATGATGACTAGCTGAGAAATCTCTGAAGAGCTGTTTTTAGGGAGTAAGGCATTACAGATATTCACACAGCAAGAATCAGACAGCAGTAATATTAAGTACCCAGTTTTTGTATCTCTTTTCATAGGACTTTCTCCTGATCATGTTTTCTTCATTACCTAAGAGGAAATTTCCAGCCAGTACAAAACAACTGAAAAGCTAGAATTCTTGCCTTGCCTCAATATGTCCAGTGACAAGCCAAGGCTAACATGTTGGACTCTTTAAAAACAGAGATACTTACACCTGGAAAATGTATGGGTTGTACACAATTTGTTTCACCAGCTTAGAGCATTGATCAACCTGCCTATATATAATATTCAAAATCAATGAGAACTACACATTGTCTCACTCTAACTGGTTTAGTGTAATATCTCTTTTCAGCATCTGGATTTCTACCCAAAGAAAATCCCAGCCACCTAGAAGAGAACTGTGACAAACATCACAAGCACTTAAAATATTAGGAGAGTCAAAAACTTTTCTAGCAGATAAAACAAGGGAAAAGGATAGAAACACCCAGAAGTTGTGTAGGTCAGAGCAGATTAGGGTACTAAACTTTTTAACTTTAAGGCTCATCCCTGCGTGTCTCCTGTGACATGCATGCACTGGACAATTCGCATAGAGTTTCCACAGAGAAGTGTTTCTGGACTTAGTACAGATGTGACTCCATAAGGTTTGATTCACCTATTAAATCTCTAATTTACACTTATGAAACTATAATCAGTCAAAAGTGTACATTTGATTTGCTTTGAGACTATGTGATGAGATATATGGGAATATTATTACATGCACGTTCTTTTTATTTTTTTACTCTGGAGAAAAGAAAGGACTTTGTTGTGATTACAGCAGGTTTGAAAATCAGGATCAAAACCAAACCCACTCAAGTTTTCAATGTTATGCAAACATACATATGTTTTCCTTCTCAGTTCTGTTGAGGTAACAGTGTTACTGGAACAAACATGTTCCATACAAGAATCAAGTAAAATGCATCTCAGGAAATAAACATCTCCTATCATTTCAATACCCTGCAAAGAGATTTGAGGAATCACGTACAACTTTATAACCCAACTCTTAGCTCAATGTTTCTCAAAAAGGCTTATCTTTTTAAGACAGTTGAAAAAGGGAAGAAAAAAATGAAGTCATGTTAGATACACCGTTCTCAAAAAATTTCATGATAAAGTGTTCAAGGGCCAGCTCTCCTGCTGTGATGCTTTATGTAATATATGACCATCATGTCTGGCAAGATTTGCACAGGTCTGCCCTTGATTTGTGGAAGGAAAAAAGCAGAAAACCTCACAACTATTCTTCATTCCCAAGAATTAATCTGAAGCCTGGCTCCCTGATGTTTCCAATTTTACAGTGATCCAAATAACCCCCAAAACCACACCTGAAGCATCACTCACAATTACAGCTGATAGCTCAGGGAGACCAAAGTGAATTCCCTCCCCAGGCATCCCAGGGCACTCTCCATCACAACAACAGCCTTGGAGTGCTGTGAGATGGGGCCATCAGAGAGCCAAACTTGACCTGCAAGCACTGATGGTAGGATGTGAGACAGTTTTGAGAGGCTTTTATCTGAAAAGATAGCGAAAAGTGTCACAAATATACACAATGCTACAAGCCCCAGGAACTATTTCATACTATTGAAGCTTCAAAGAACCTACAGAAAACAAATGAACAGCTCAATGGGAAGAGCTTCAGCCCCTGCTTGAACTGCACAAAACAGATGGCACTTCAACTAGTTGTTTCAGATTGCCCTGCGTGGCCCATGGACAGCTACACTCATTTTCTCACTACATCTTTTCCAGCGCTGGAGACTTGGCTGGAGTGAATGTAATTAGACTAGTATAATTGCTCTTTAATTCTCAGCTGAGTTTATCGCAGCTAGCCAACGAGTATAACCATTACATCAGACCAGAGAATTTTAGCATACACTTTAGCCTAACAGCTCAATATGTCATTCACAAATGTAACAAGTACACTATAGACATAAGCACTGTGTGTTACAGATACCTATAAATATTGGATGCTTGTACTAAACATAGTAGAAGGTATTATAAACAGTAACAAGAAAAGCTGGTCAGATCCCTATGGTTTACTAAAGTCTGAATTCAATATTTATTGAAATACTAATTAATTTTATTTTTAATTAGCAAATGCATACGTATTCTCAGAAACTTGTTTCCAAAGTAGATCATTTGTCTTGTATCTCCTCCTGCTTCACTTAAATCCTTACATCACTACAGTTACATTTTAGTAACTCTATTTATTATTTATAAACAGAAATTAAATATCAAGACTGACAAATACTCTAACTCTGTCAGATTATTCATTTGGTCAACTCTTACATCTCAATTTGAATTCTGTGTATGTTCACATCCTGAGAAGAACTTCAGTTTCTGTTCTGCTTCTTGAGGAATGTATTGTATCCTTGGGTTGGTAGGAAAGAAATAAATTTGCCTGTTACATACTGCATTTATATGTATCATTTTGAACACATGCCTAAATAAATTCAAATCTAGAACACTCACAAATGTAGCTGCATACTCAGGCTTGCATACTCACACCTGCAGGTGTATTCCATTCCTGCACACAGGCATTTGTGGCTAAATATTACAGCAGTAAACAACTATCTTATGCCAAATACATGAAATAGTTTTATGTGAACATGTACAAAAGCCTCAAATCAAAATCACCCTGAGAGAGCAAACCAGAGAAACCAATCAAAATTACAACTGCATCCACAGTGCTCTTGATCAAAATTTTTAAAAGGAAAACTTGCATTTTCTGGGAAGAAACTCCAGGGAGAGCGAGGGGTATCTAAACAAATCTCAGGAAAAACTTTCCTTTGTATACCAAGGTTAACTGATTGGAGCTTTAGAGTTTGGTTGGCTTTTTACCAGTCAACCACCTACTTCTCAGAGTCATATATGAACAAGACTCGATGATCTCACATAGTATTTTTAACTACTCTACACATATACAGCAAACAAAACATACCAGTGAAAAACTTTAAATCAAAATACTCTCCTATCAACAAAATAAATGCACGTCAGAGTCATATTACCTCAACTACTCAATATCAACCTATTTATTTGAAAGATTTATTGTGGCATTTTTGGAGAACAAATAAAAGCTCTCAACATCTTGCAATGATACGGAAACCTCAAGCTTCCAACGTGTGAGGCAGGGACACGTTTCCATTAGATGTAGTATCATGAGATTTTGCTGGAAGAATTAATTTTGTAATCAATACTCAAAAGCAAACCCTAAGGAACTTCCACGGAGAATAACAATTCCTTCATATCAAAAGAACATGAAAAAATGTGCCAAATGCTACCACTACCCCATCTTCCTTAATATTATGAAAGGAACAATTATACAAGGATACACACTACTATGTTGGGCAAAGAGGAGATTGAGAGCAGCCCTGGGGAGAAGGACTTGGGGATGGTGGTCGATGAGAAAATGAACATGAGTCGACTGCAGTGTGCGCTTGCAGCCCAGAAAGCCAACCGTATCCTGGGCTGCATCA
>JBAFWW010011064.1:7245-40056 GCA_036873685.1 Agapornis canus | reverse complement strand
CTTGGAGCAACCTGGTCTAGTGGAAGGTGTCCCTGCCCATGGCAGGGGGTTGGAAATGGGTGAGATTTAGGGTCCCTTCCAGCCCAAACCATTCTGTGATTCTGTGAAAAGGTGACCAGAAATATCTTTAAGGATTCATATGTAGCACTGATGCAATACATTGGTAAGCCAGGAAGAAGTGCACAGCAGTAGTGTAAAAGCATCACTGGTGAGTGGTAACTGCTTAGAGAGGTAGAGGCCAATTTAAATATCTCCTCATATTGTCATCCTGTGACTAAAATTCCTCTTTCTTGCTTTGTATTTTTTCTGTCTATGTGAATTTCTGTATGCCTTCAAGGTTCCATCCTCAGAGGGACTTTGAAAACCATCAGGGAGAGAAAATCCCTGCACCAGAGAACTTCAAATCTAAATGAATCAGTGATGCAAGGAAGAAAGGGGTGCAACCCCCTCCTCCTTCTACACCTTTTGTTCCTCCTGTGTGGCCGCAGAGCCCTCTTTCTTCCATGGTCAGCAGTCAGGAGCATGCTGCAACTCCATACAACCCCTGTTTCCAAATGTAGCTTCAAGGCTAATGATCAGCACCTTCCAGAGGGTCTGTAGACATCTGGTGCTATAAAATGAGACACAAGGTACTGTTGGGGGTTGGCTGGCATGGTCTCCATTTCATAGTCCTCCTGCTGGAACTGATGCTCCGGCCTCTTGCCCTGGTGCCCTTTGGCGCACCAAGCATGTTCCTGAGGCTGTGGATGGGGAAGGCAAGTCCTCATGGCTTCCTGGGGCATGGTGTCATGGTCTTCTAAGAAGTGGTGCAGTGTTGTGGGTGCGTGCTGTTGTTCATTTCTCAGCTCTCCCTGTGCTGCCTTTTGGTCATCTCCTCTGTGCCCTCCCTCCTTGCAGTGCCAGTGCCTGTCTGGCACCATGCACAGCTGGGCTGTGCAGCTGGTGTGCTGGGGTAGGATGTGAGGGCAGCCCCTGTGCCAGTGCCCTCACACGGGGTGGCCTCCATGGGCTGCCTCCACATCTGCTGGAGGGAGGACGTGTCTGCCCATTCACCAGCTGCGTGTGGCTGGCTCCCCTTGCAGCTGCCCCTGCAGCTGTGGCACGCTATCCTGTCTCCCGTGACCCCCACGGGAGGAGGAGCATGCCTGTGGGATGCTCATGAGGTGGGGGCTTTCTATCCCTTGCTCTGCCAAATGCGGGAGCTGCAGCCTGTAGAGCAGAGCAGGCATCCCATGGGTCAGGGCACAGGCATCTCTAGAGGAGCAAAATATACATGTGCCAAGAATGAGAGAGAATTGAGGAGGAGTAGTGGGATGGTAAAGGCTGAGCTTCCTTGCTTTGAGGAGCACATCATCCTCTTCCATTGCTCATCCTGTATCCCTGATGACTGTAAATGATATTCCATCTCCTATCTTGTTTGAACATGCGCTGCTGTGTCACCTGTTTTTCACCCACATGCTCTAGTTAGTGAGCTTCCGCTTGCAGTACTCTCACAGAGGTGATTTACCTCTTTTCAGTAGCTTCTCTTAGGGGAGTATTTGTTAAACACGATACAGTCTTGAATTAACATCTGACATAAGTGTTGCTGAAAGAAAGTGGATCCCACCTATTGTGCAGCAGGTATAATGGGGCTTTTTAAACAGCACAGTTTGGGAATAACCCAACTCCTTAATGAACTCTCTTTTTCTATGCCAAACCCAAGCTGCTTAGGCAGTTTCATTCTTTTCCCATGTCTGGGAGGCAGTACAGTGTTTAAAGACTTCAGTAAAGCTACATGTTGATTTTTTATAGCACCTGTGTCTTGAGGCTGATTGTGGGCGATCACTGTCAGTCAGTACTCGGTCATCTTGTTTAAGCTTATGAACCAGTTTGTTGTGGAAAATCTCTCTATTTTGGAAGAAATCTGACACCTCTTTGCTCTATTTCTTTAACAGATTAGTTTGCTTTTCCTCTGTTTCTCTGCAAAGGGAGTCTGCCACCCTGGAACCAAGCTCTGGTTTGAAATAACTATGAAGTGTTGAAGTAACTATGAAGTCCCTATGAAGTATTCATGAAAGGATTCAGGCTCTTTGTTTGTTCTTTAATTATTCCTAATTAAACATCAGAGGCTCACTTGAGATAGTTAAAAGCTGAAGTGCTTTTTCTGCACACAACTCTTCAGATCCATCACCTCTCAGTTATTTACCTGCCAAAGCGCTGCTTGGGTTTGTCTCCTGTGAAAAACAGGAGAAACAAAAGCACTTCCAAAAGCCTGGTTTCTGTGGGTGGGTTCTAGCTAATAGTTGTCCCACATCTGTCTCCACAGTCAGGCTCCTGCTGACAATGGGGGAGTGCTGCTTCATGATGGGTGTCCTTGTTTCAGGAGTGGGAAAGGGCAGGATGTTCCTCCTTTCCCCTAGGGAAGTGCTGAAGGCTAACCAGGTGAAGCCCACATGGAAATAGTGCTGGCCCATGCTGTGGCATGATAAATCTTCACCCCATCTCCATGGACTGGCTGAGGACAAGAAGACTTGGTGATTGGTACCTCTAATCCCCCATATTCCAAGAACTTTCAACTTGGGATGTTGTAGGTGATGTGTAAAAACTAAAAGCTGCTGTAGCCTGGGATGTACTGTGGCAGTAATGCATTATGGCTTTAGGAGGGCATGCTTGCCTGGATTTTTGTCTGTGGGTGCATTATGCTTTGTCTTGGAGCCATTGTTTTCCCAGATTTAAACCATGGCACTGTGATTGTGCTGTCATCATGCTACAGGCTAGAAAAGAGAATCTCTCACTCCCCATTCTCATGCCCTTTTACAGGTATATCCAGCATCTTTCAGACAACTCCGAACCACTCATATATTCATACAAGCCAGTCTAGTAATACTGATAGTAACCCTGATGGTAAAGCTGGAGTGCTCTGTGATCTTCTGACTCTGCAATGGGATTGTCACTTGTTCCGCAGATGGTCTGGGCAGCTACTTTGGGTATTTAGAGGATCAGAAACAAACCTTTCTCAGGTTACTGTTATATGTTGTGACTGATACTTTACTTTCAAAGCAAGGGTGGGATGGAGATTTGTTTGTGATATTAAGCAGAAAACAATACTTAAATAAGTGAATTCAAGCCAAGATTTCCAAGAGATTATGATTTCAAATTTACTGGAACTGTGTGTGGGCTGACAGTGTTGTCCTTTGTGGCACTGTCCCGTAATCACATGTATTCCCTTGCAAGTCTCTTTGTGTCTCTCTCTATCCCTATTGACTCATGACAAAAAGCTCTGAGGAGCACTGGTGGGTTTGTATTGCAGCCTGGGATGGCTGTGTAATGAATCCCTGAGTGGGAATTCCCATCTGCACTTCTAGTTTCTGTCTCCTGCCTTGGATTATCTCTATATGTGGCTCATGGTTTAGATGGGATGATGAATGAGGAAGGTCCTTACCCAGGTCCTGATCATGTTTGAGGCTCAGGGGAAATAGTCCTCCACACAGGAGCGTGGTCAGCACAGCACAAACTCCCATAAGCAAACATGCATTTGCTCACTTGACCGTCTTAAGCCACTGATTTGGAACATACAGAACATAATTGGGACCCTTCCAAAGCAGTGAATAAGACTTTGTTTTCATTTCAACTTGTTCACACGTGGAAGGCACTGTGACACCCTTACGTCAATACGTAGCTTGAACTCCTGTGAGCTACAGCTGATGTTGTAATAAGATGGCTTTCTGCCTTTAAGGTTTAGCAGGAAAATTCTGTAATGCTATATATTTTGCTATTACTTGCAAACAGGAAATGAATAAGTAAAGAAAGACCACTGTAACTGTGGTTTCAGAGGCTGTTCAGCTTGAAACAAAGGGATTTCTTCACATTCAACCTCATTAGTTTGATTAGTGGGCTTGTAAAATGAAGCATGAAAATGAAACATGACATAGACATGCATCGATTGTAGTAAAGTGTACACAGACTGCTGGTTGGAACTGAAAGGATGACAGCCAGGCTGTTTGAAAAGCTAAGTTTTCAAAGTAGCTCATTCTTTAGAGCCTGTAAATGATGTTTGTAGCTGCTGAGGAGAGACGATAAGAAACTAAAACACCCAAGGTGATTTTTAGTAGAACAGAGTAATCCAAGGATGTGATGAGTTAGCAGCAGAAAGAAATGTTGTGCAGAGCGTGTTGTGATCGGGTAGAAATGGATGACTGCCTACCTCTTTCCATTTAAAACATGGAGAGAATCGGTGGTGGCCTTTTCAAAAAGGCCTCCTTGCACCCTGCTCACTTGTGCCTTCAAAGGCTCTCTGTCCTATTTCTTTGTTTATTCCAAAGTACCTGTTTGCTTGGATCTTGACTGGAGATCCCAAAGGAGAATGGGTTTATTCTTTGAGCATTAGTCCAGTCACTGGCATGGTGCGGTGCCAGTGCAACAGAGTCTCCCATATCTATCATTAGCTGCACAGCTGCAACCTACTATGTTTAAAACTCAGCTTTAAATGCCTAGTTTTCTTAACAGAGCTTAGTCTCATGAGCCCGTATCTCTTTGGGTAGGGACTGATTTAGTTCTACACATGTCTAGTTGACAAAACTAGGCCTGTTCAACTGCAGAGTGTGCTGCATGTGACTGTCCACATCCTTTTCCTTTTGTATCTCACTTTAAACAAAGAATGAACAAATAATTTGAGTGTATGTTTTGATGCTGCTGCAATACTACTTTAAAGATGAGTCATAGTGGCACAGATAAGATCCCAGAACTCCTTTTGTAACTGTGTGGTTTGCATTTCCAATAAGAGCATCTGGGAAAGGATTTCTAGATGCTGCTGGACGTTGTGGAAAGGCGAGCTGGTGATGTTCACTCAGCAGGAGAATTTGGCATCTTGTGGTGAGGAAAGGGGAGACATGGCTTGGGGGGGTGCAGCAAATTGGGGAAGTACCTGATTGCTCTGAAATCGGCTGTTGTAAGTGAGGGCTGCTGAGCATGAGTGAGGTTGGGTGACCTTAGGATGCTGCTTTTGGTCCTAGCAAGCTGCTGCTGTTATGGTTAGCTCACTGGGAAGAGCAGGGTAGGACATGGCATAGCAGCTATGCTATGCTCTTGCCCTTTGGGCAGTGAAGCTTGGGGTCTACTGTGAAAGTGGAAATAACAATTTTTGGAAGCTTCCTAAGGCAATTTCCTATTAAGCAGATTTTGCCATACCTGATGTTGCTTTGGATGAATGTTCCATGGATCATGGAAGTCATGCACTGCCAGGCTTATTTGCCCTCTTGTATATTGCTGCATATAGTGAATGCTTCATTCCTGGTGGTATTCAAGTCCAGGTTGGACAGAGCCTTGGGTGCCATGGTTTAGTGTGAAGTGCCCCTGCCCATAGCAGGGGGGTTGGAACTGGATGATCTTAAGGTCTTTTTCAACCCTAGCTATTCTATGATTCTGTATAAGTGAAATGTGTGTTATCTACATTCAACTTAAGTAGATGGGTTTCATATAGGTCACCTATGTTGGGTCACCTATGACAGCACATGAAATGAACAGCTTATTCAGCCACTGCTCTTCTGGCCCCAAGGAGTAGCAGTGTCTGCTGGGCATAGGGAGTGCTTCCACACTGGGATCAGGAGCACCCTGTGGAGAGCAGGGGTTCCTGCCACAGGCTGCAGAAGACCTGTTTTTCTTGGGCTTGCTTGGGAATGGTCACCCTTCAGCAAGTGACTTGTAGTATAGTCTTTGTTGACATATGGTATTTATTTCCTTGGCATGAGTCAGGACACCACTTTGACTAAAAGAACTCAAATCCTGTTTAAGAGATTTCCATGGGAAGGAGGTACAATGCGTGGAACAGGGAAGGGGATGAAGGAATATAGGAGAATCCCCTCTACTTTCTTGGAAACATCCTGGAGAATTGCTCAATAGGAGGACTTTCCTGCTCTGAGTTGTTTTGTTTGGGATCCAGTCCCAACATGCCCACTGGGCAAAGGATTCTCCTGGTAGGTTTTGAAGAGAACCACTTAGAGCAGGTTTCAGGATTCATCCTTTCAGTATGCCCAGCATGGCAGGCTGTGGTTGTGGTTCTTGGATGCTGGGCCCAGGCGCTTTTCACCCTGTTTATTATTTTCAGCCCAGGTTTGCAGGATTTGTGCACTGAACAGTACAGAAGGAACCCTGGATAAACAAAATCATACTTAGCTAAGTGTGTGTGTGTGTGTGTGTTTCTAAGACAAAACCTCAGTGCAAACAAACCCTGCCCAGCAGGGACTGTGTTGCAGAAAGAATGAGAGCACTGTTGACTTGAACGATTCCTGTATTTCCAATGAGCTGAAATGAGTTCCAGATACTTCATTGATTCCTGGTTCCTCTGCTGCTTACCCAGACAAGTATTTTAGTGGCTTTCAATTTTCTTTGTCCCCCTAAAGATGCTTTCCTCTTGGTTTTTTTTGGGGGGAAGGGGGAGAAGGTCTGAGGGGGAGCTTGGAGAAGTCACTCTAAATATGGAAGTGCAAGTTCAGTTGTTTATTTGGTACATTAAGATATAATTAATGGTTACAAAAGCCAGGTGTTTGTGCACTTTTCAGAGTGCTTGGGTGGCTTTGCACAGACTATGCTTACTGTGGATGCAGGGAGGGCAGAGAAGGGTGCTAGATAAGAGCAAACCCAGCACACAATTGTTCAAGGTGTTGCCTATGATTAAAGGCAGATTCTGGTGAAGAGAGGTTTTGGGAAGGGTGAGCAGGTGGACCAGAAATTGAAGCATTCAGTGTTGGTGTTTCCTTTATCTTTGAGATTTCTGTGGTGGTCAGACTGGCCCTAAAAGTGGTGACACTGCACTCAAATTCTGACTGAAGATTAAACAAACTGAAGTTGTGAACATAGTAGTGTGTAGATACTATAAAATCTACTAACACCTTTTTAGCTGAGCAAGGCATGGGGAAGCTTGTCTTGATGTCTGCAGCTGAAATGGAAATAATGGGGATCAATCTGTTTTTCCAGTCAACTTCCATTGGTTTGCTTTCTGTGAACTCCGCTGTGTTTTGGGGCTGCAGTTCAGGACAGCACTGTTAGCAGAGGGGCAATGGTCACAACTAGTGTTGCTGGCTCTTCCAGGAAAAAAGCCAATAGATGTCATGGAATGTGTCTAAAAATGGATGGTGAAGACATTGATTTTATGCTTCATTTGATCCAGCACTGTTTTGGTGCTGCTGTGTGGAGGAGGGGATGAATTAGAATTACATGTATCTGTATTGATCTTAAGGCTCATCATAGGAGGGCACTTTTGTAGTATGCCACTTCAAAGTTCTGCTACAGGATAAAGCCAAGGAGCTGTGTGGCCTTTGGGTTGGGTTTTCAGCAGCTGTGGGGAGCTTTTCGTCTGTGCTTTTCTCTTCCATCTCAGGCTTGGCCTTTACCAATATCTTGAGAAATAGACAGCAAGGCTTTAATGCTGCAGGAATGTTTAACTAGAGAAATCAGTTGTGTCAACTGTAACGGGGAAGATACATCCCTGTTGTATTCAGAAAGAGCTTCCCTATGTAAAACTCTGCTGAAGTGGCATTGTGAGCACTCTTTCTGGTGGACATACGAGTGCCTGCAGGAGTGTTAACCTTTGAGTTTTCTGTCTTATGGGTATAACTGAACAGAGATCCCTGCAGATCACTTTCATCTGGGGCACCCTGGTGTTCTCCAGGTTCTGAACAGCCAGGCTCTGGTGTGAATGAGTGCATAAGGCTTGCCCAGAGCTGAAAATACCAAGGGATAGGCCTGTGCTCAGAAGTAGCACCCTAAGTGAGCTTGTTGGTGTCTGTCTAGCACATAGCAACATCTGGAAGTGCTTTAACAAGTGTATGCAGCTCTATCTCAGGATTAATTTTTGTCCTGAACATGCAGTTATTTGTATAGGGAGAAGATTTGGGGATCAACAAATTTGGATTCCCCTCCTACTAGTGTTAGCTCTATGGTGCTGATATGACTACAAGAGCAAGCCCATACTGCTCTGCTTCTCTTATGGCTGGGAAACTGTTCTGGCTTTACAGAGTTCAGCTGTCTGGGGAAGTTGTTCAACTCTGCTCTCCTTTCCAGAACTGCAGGAGAAACCATATGTACATCTGAAATGTTAGGATTTTGCTCGACGCAGTGTCAAGGGGATGATGAAAGAGGTACTGTCTGTGAGCCAGCAGAACCTTTTTCATCCATACCCCACCATCACTTGCTTTAGTAGCAAATGCAAATGGACATCTATTATCTGAGGAAAAGGCCAGGAATGAAGACTAGGCAATAAAGGTTGCTTGATGCAGCCAAGAAGCGTGTTCAGCTATTGAGACACTAGAGGACTTTTTGTGTTCATGGATGAAACAAGCTGTGTTTTCTCTAGGACCCATGGTCCTTCTGGAACTACATGCTGGAGGGTGACACCAGTGTGCTTGGAGGAGGCAATGCCTGAGATAGGTGTCTTCTGCACAGGAGACAGCTCTTTGTTTGCCTTTGTCAGTGCCATAGGGAGACAGTTGCAGTCACAGGAGCTGTTGCTATAATGCTTTTTCTTGCAAAATCCAGCCAGTGCCTGTCCTTCAAAGACCAACAGAACTCATTAGCTTAAAAACCATATAATTCTAACTGGGGGGTTCACTCTGTTCACTGGTGCAGTTGCCTTTGGGGATGTCACTTGTCAGCTTTGCCTGTAATTCCAAGGTCTAAATATGTACTTTGCAAGTAGGGAGTTTGAGGAGTCGCTTATTTTTCTTGTTTTAATGAAGCTAAGGGGGGAAGCTGTGTTTCTGCGATGCAACCCAAGCATAAGCTTCCAGCCCCTCTGGTTAAGATGCAGCAGTTTCCATAGCAGATGATAGCACAGGAGGAGGGGATGCAGCTGCTGTTGCCTCCAGCTGCCTGTTGCTGTCCTGTTGTCAAAGGCATAGGAACTGGTGCCGGCTGGCTTAAAGGTAGTCTCTGTGAGCCAGGTTCATGCATGTGCTTCTGTTCCTTGGTGGGGGCATCTTAACCACATTACTAACTGAGAGGAGTGGCTAAAGAGAATTAAGTAACACCTTGATTATAGGAATTGAGGACTTCTTCAAGGAAAGCATTCCACGGGAGACCTGTGGCACATCCCAAGCTGCCAGAACTGCGAGCTGGCTTTGAGACAACGGGAATGGTGGTGGCGCTTCTGAGCTGAGTAGCTAAAGAAGTCTCAGTTTTTAATGTGAACACCCCAAAATGGGGTACATACCAACTGCTACAGCCTTCCTGCCATGCTTTTGTAGCTTGAATTGACCAAGGAAAAGTAACAACAAACAGAGCTTGGGCAAGTAGCAATCCAAGCTTGGACCCAGCCCCAGATAACCAAAAGGTGGCCCTTGTGCTGTGTATGGGCTTGTGTGCTAAGGGAGCAGAACTGGGGCTTGTGACAGCTTCTTGTTGTCCTAAGAAAATAGAGTTAAGATTTTCTTTATTTACAGATGTTGTTTGTCCCTTTCTTGGGAAGCCTATACTAAGAGTTGGAGGGGAAAGAAAGGAAGAAAATAATGCTGTTTATTTCAATGTAGGTGAATATTTCCATTCTCTACTGTAGTGCTTTCTATTTATTTATTTATCTGGCATGTCTGAAAATAGCTTCATAAAGCTCCTCAGGGAGCAGTAACACATGAAACCTTCATCTAGACTTGGAATAGTTGTGTGTTAGAGTGTTCGTGTCTCTGCCTACTGTTGCAAGTGTGATGAATCACCTGCTGTCCACAGATCTGTGTTGTTTAGGAACTGGTGTCTTGACTGAAATGAGAGCTGGACTTCCCTCCAACTCATCTGGGCTTTTCTTTGCAGTTTTGTTTGGTATTCACAATATATACCAGGATATTGAGAATTTCCTGCAGTTGGTGCTTGAAATAATTTGTTCAATAACAGTGTGACCCTTACCTGCAGGAGCCCTGTGCTCTAGAGAAAGCCTTGTGTTGATCATTGTAAAAGGATGATATGACTTGAAAATCAGCCAGAGCCTGAGCTCAGCCCAAGCTATGAGAGCTTGGCAAAACTGCCTGGTTTTTGAGCAGAATGTAATGAGTGTTGAACAACATAGTTGGGATCGGTGCTGTGCTGTTAGGGATGCAAGGTCTGATGCCAAGAAATGGTGCTTCCAGACAGTGAAAGATGATGTATGCTTAATTTTAAGCACTTCTGCTGGTCTACTGGGAGAGTGGGAGGGGAAATCAAAGGGCTTAAAAAGCTGTAATAAATCCCTGTTCAGCAGAACAAAACCTGGCTGTTGATATAATCCATGTATTACATTTCTGGCCAGGGTTTGGGTCTTTAAGATCTGTAAATTGCCATGTCCAGATATGTAAGGGAAAAACCACTAAAATGCACTAAGGTGAGGAACATTAAGCTATAGACAGGGGGAAAAACATCACTGCTGAAGGCATGACTAGTGTGTTCCTTAAGCAATTTGAACATGAGGTGGCTGAAAGCTCTCCAGCAGGAGTGCTAGCAATAAGCTACGTTTGGGTACTGCAACAAATAATGCCTCAAAGCATTGTTTTATATTCAGCAATTCAGTGATTACAACCTGTAAAAGGCTGAAAGTGGTCTGAGCAGGTTGATCTCTGCTTAAGAGATGGGCTGGTTGTCTTCTTTTTAACCCTCAGCTGGATTAGGATCTGACATGCTGAGTTAGTCTTGGTCCGAGTGCCCTGAAGATCAATGGGATGCTTTAAAAAGGAAATTAAGAGGCACACCACTATTCAATCTTCACTGCTGAGTGTTGTGTGGCTACTGTTAATGACAACAGATTTAGAAGCAAGCAGTGTGCTTTCTATGCCTACTGAGCATCCCCTCTCTGAAAGGAGGGGATGATAGCCCACTTAATGCAGGTTATTCAGAAGATTCACTGCTGTTGAGCAGTTCAGCGGTGGCTTTATTGGCACTGCATGGCTCAAAGGCAGTTATCAGAAGGGTTAAGTACCAACAGCTGCTGCAGAGTCCATTCTGAATTTAAGTGTATGGTTGGAGATGAATTTCTTGATGTGTCTGTCCCTTCTACAGTGTGAACAATGGTGTTAGTGACAGGACAAGGGGGAAACACCTTTAGGATGAAACAGGGTAGATTTAGATTAGGAAGAAGTAATTTTCTGTGAGGGTGGCAAGATGTTGGCACAGGCTGCCTAGAGAAGGTGGGCTTTGAGCAATCTGGTCTAACAGAGGGTGTTGGAACTATATGATCTTTAAAGTCCCTTCCAACCCAAATCATTCTGTGATTCCATAGGCAGAAGTGGTAATTTCTGTAGAGAAAAAGACTGCTTTAGCCCAATACTGTTGCTAAACATGCCAATGGGGATGGAAAGCAGAGACTTAAATAGGGAAAGCCCATGGGCTTGAAGATTGCCTGAAGAGGCTGGGTTATGACACCAGAACTGAAGCAGGGAATTGGAGCAATTCAGCCTCTAAAATGTAATTTTGTCCATCTTTTTCTTTTAAGGGTAACATGCAAGAGGCACCTGCAAGTCCCCAGACAGAAACACTTTGGGAATGGAAGCAGCAGGCTGGACCACAGGATGTGTTTCAGAAGGGCGGCCTCCATTTGAGGAAAGCTGGGTAAACTGGTACTTCCCAGCTCTCAAACACAGGTAACTTTTGTTCATTCTTTCATTCTTCAAAGATCAATGCAAACCTTTATTTTCTATAAATAATTTAATAAATACTTTTGTTTTACAATGATACAACAAATAACAAATTCATAGCAAATGAGTCACAGAGAATTTAGGATCAGTATACTTTAATAATGTATCAGTGTCAAAATACATTTCCTTATCAAGTTAAAGTTCCCATACAGTTATAATATCGTCAATAAGAATTCAGCAATATAGATTATGAAATAATTATGATAAAAAGCATGATTAATATTAAGACATGGAATACTTTTTCAGAGTGTTTTAGTAAACTGTTAGGGTATAACATTTTTAATGCTGAAACTACACAAATAAGAAACTGAAGAGCGGGATTCAAGTGTCTTTAATCCTTGAAGCACTAAGTCCTTGCCACTACAACTTTGTCAAAGCTGGCTTGCTGATTTTATTCGGGTTTTGATGCCTACAATATATCTTCCACATGGTAATAACTTCAGTTTAGGAGCAGGTTATTTTTGGTGATAAACTCTCAAAACATTGCCTACAATAAGGACTACCAGATATCTTTTTATATGATGTACCAATAGCAAAAGATTTTAAGCTTTTCTTAAGTATATGTGGTTATGACTTGTTTAACACAGTGAACTCTGAAGTGCTCTATGAACCCAAGGCTCCCTTCTCTGCAAGTGTCAGTGCATTCTGTAAAGCAATTTCATAAGCCAGGCTTCAGCGCAATCAGGAGTCTCAAAAGAATACATCATCTTTGTTCTAAGGTTCTGGGCCAGAGTTGTACCTTTTGTACATTGCCATTGCTCCATTTTCTTCAACGAAGCTACAATGATTTATACCAGTGGAGGAAACAAGATGGTATATGCCAACATCCATCTTGGTCTGTATGTATTTTAGAGTCAGAACTGCTCACCTGCCTTTTACTACTTCAGTGGTTTTTGCTGTTTAAATATGTTGTAATTCAAACTTTAAAATTCCTTTGCTTTTGAATGCATTCAAAGCCTTATTTTTTTTTAAATACATGCATAACAAATGGTAGTTGGAAAAGAGCTCTGAAATGTCTGGCTACCTTTTAATGACATTTCAACTACTGATTAATGTAAGGCAAGTGAAAATGATACAAACCTGCCTGCCAGCTATTCATCTCACTATACAATCCTTAATTCTTTTTGTCTATTTATAACTGAGTTAGCCCAATAGCCTGGGAAATATTGCTTAGTTTTAATGATTCAATACTGCAATTATATTGCTAGCTAGCATATAAGATGGTAGAAGTGTAACATTAATCAGAGGTGTTAGTACTGGCTGCCGATGAGATTCCTGAAATATCAGCAACACCATAACAAATACTGTTAGTTTTATCAGAAACAGCTCTTAACTTGTCCTAGATATAGCAAAAGTACCAAGAGATGCTCAACAACTGACCCAGAGAGAAATTAAAAAGAGGAGGAAAGAACAAAGGAAAAACCAAACCCCAAACAAATGAAACCACAGGTCTAAATCCTCCACTGGGGTAAATCTGTAGGACTCCCTTGGCTGTAGAGCTAAGCCAGGTTAAGGCAGCTGAGAATGTGGCTTGCTTCTGAGGAAAAAAAGCTTACAACGTGCAACTTTCACAGATACCCACAAACATTGCAGTTCACCATTCACATTGCTTTCAACAACAAGTATAAAAATGAAAGGAAAGGGGAGAAGGCTGGGATTTTTCCTTAGTATGCTTTTCCAAAAGTTATTAAAGTTACAATACAATAAATGCTGGAAAACAAAGACTCAGAAGATTTCAATTTGGCAGATCAACAAAAAGCTGTGGCTGGAGATCAAATCTGTTTCATTCATCTTTGGCAATAAAAAGGAATCTTTGCACTACTGCAGCCAAAGTACATCACAGCGTGAGGCATTTATACCACAGCTTTTTATTAGCATGAAATTTGCAGAAAATTTCAGCATATAAATTACAGGTAATGAGACAAGGGGAGGGAAATCAAACTCTCTAAACAACACTTTAATTGCAATAGAGAAAATACAGTAGATGTATTTCTTTAATACGAATAATAAAGTGAGTAACTTCAAAAGGCCACTATTTGGTAACGTGGACAGGTTCAATATCTAAGTAAAATCCTGTAAAAGTGTATTTGTATTAGAAACTGTCTACTTGCAAAAATATATTTGAAAACTGAAGCTGTTTTGAACAGTATAGGCCACGGAATATTGCAGGCTCGCTCAGGTTGCCTGGTCCAGAGCTCTGAGCAGTTCACTGCCCTGCAGAAGGGTAGAGCTGCCCAAAACAGGGACGTTCACCTCACAGTCATATCTTGTCAACTCAGGCAACAAGTAGGGTTCAAAGGAAGGCCCCAGCAGACGACTGGTCATACCTGGAAGAGATTAGAGAAGTAAGGCATGGTGCTGAGACTATTTCCTCTCATCCTTCCTTTGTTTATACCAGCTCTGATTTCATTTTGTTTATATATCAATATGCCTCAAACCACCAGCAGTTTAGAGGTTTCAGAGCAAACCTGTGCATGGCTCTGCCTTAAACTGTTGCATGTCACACAGACATGTGCAGGTTTTCACTTCTACCCCCAATTTACATGGTTCTGAGAAAAATCATATTGGTGCAGATGAGGAAAGCTGTGGTAAAGATACAGTTTATAAATTGACACTCACTCCTCATATATTAAAAGGGACATGTATGTACATCCCCTTTAACTACTTGCTTTAACTTTTATAAGGCTGTCAAGACTGTAATCTACAAAACTCCTGTATCAATGCTGCAGTGAAGTTGTTTAGTACAATTTAATCAATTGTATCACAAGACAAGAATATGGACTGAAGATGACTGAACCCTGAAAAGGGGTTCAACTGAAATGAAGCACAAAAATGTCTTTTCCTCATATATTACAAATGTAATCATTAAAGTTTTGCACTAAACAACAGAACTATTTTCTCATGCTATGAAACATTGCATATTTGGTGCTTAGTTTATCAGCCTTCTCCGTAATTCTTTAAGTGTATTTTTCCATGAAATCAGCATTGGAAATAAGTACTAACATTTTCCAACTACGGTGTTTGACAGATCTTACCTGACACTTTATGAGCTGACTGGACAGCATAGTCCTGACAATGGGAACTGTAAAACGGAGGGGGAAAGGCTCCTGCTTTCAAATTCTCGCCAGGACCACCACAGGTTGGTTGCTGCTGCTGTTGCTGCTGCTGCTGCTGCAGTTGATTCATTGGTTGGCTCAGGCCCCTCGAATTACAGACAAATTCATCTGATTTACACAATAGGGGGGAAGAAAACAAGTTAAGCCAGTGTAATAATTAATAGTTAATATTAATTCAGAGCAAAGTGATCCTTGTTGATGGCCATACAGTGTGGGCATACCTACAGCTTGTCACAAAAGTCCACAAACAGCAGTAGCTGTACAGTTGTGTAATAGAGCTACTATACAAGATATGCTTGTGTAAGGAAACATGATGTTGTAGAGACAAAGTACCAGTTTTAGCTCTGAGATGTCTGCACCTCTGATCAGCATGAAGCCAGCCCAACTCCATTAAGGGGATCTCTGTTACATCTGAAGCAAGGATGTGAACATACATGAAACCATGACCTGGTATTTATCAAATGTACCTTAAATTATTCAACTCTTAGTGATACAACTTGATTTTTAATTTTAGCTTAATGTAACATTTACAGAGCTTATTTACATTTCCTTTTGAAAGAGCTTAATTTCCTATTCAACCTGTCTTAAAATTGTGTTTCAGTACTTAACATTGCAAAACCACTTCCTTTTGTCTTACCAGTAAGAACACTTGTGCTGAGAGATTTCTTTTCTGTAACCAAGGAACAGTTTTCCCCTTTGAGAAATTTCATTCTCTTCCACATTAGGTGAGATGGATTGATGACAGATGGATCTCCCTAGAATGCAAAGAGAAGCAAACGAAATAATCAAGGCCAATGACTGTGGTGAGCCCAAAGCTTGTGAAGGAGATGTATTTCTTATTACCCCACTCAGCTGTTGTAATGCTTGTTCTTCATAATCCAGTTGCCGCTTCAATTTCAAACTGTTAGCCAGAGCAATTCTTGCTGGGTTTACATCTATGCCTCGTTGCCCAAAAGCATCCAAAGGCCTGTGGAAGAAAGATCTCTGGGTGAGTGAGCAGGAAGGCAAATCTATACTATCTTGGTTACTTCTACATATGATTTCACTTAAAGACATTTAAGGTGTCTTTAGACACATGGCAGTGCACAGATCTCAAATGCCAAATGTTTTTATTTCCTTTTGTTAGCCATCCTACAAGCTTTGGAAACTTTTGACTCTTGGGATCAAGGACTAATGCAAGCCTAACATAAACAGCCTCTAGTGATCTCCAGGCAGACACAAAGGTGCTGTGGAAAAGAAAGCCACATGATTTTTAAGGTGAGGACTTTGAGAGCCACACCTGTCCCCTTGCTTTACATACTAAATAGGAACACGTAGGTTGCTGTTTGGGGACAAAACCTCTCTTTACAGATGCATATTCAGATACTGGTATTTCTGCCAACAAGAAATCCCAGAATGCAAACTAGGCAAACTGCACAGCTTCACGTTTTAAAATGATGACTGCCTGTTTCAACACTGAGGACCCAAGAGCTACAGAGAAACTACCATCTATCATAGGAAGCTTCTAGGACTGTGGCCCCTGATGTACATCTCATCACATACTGTTCAACTGCATAAGAAAGTGAACAAGGTAAGGAAGGGCTGCAGAAAAAAGGCCTGTAATTTTAAATGTTAGTTGTAGCATTTCCATAAACCAACACTAAGTGTACTGTCATCTCTCCCTCCCCCCTATTTTCTGTTGTGCAAAAAGTATTAGGCAAGGTAAGAAAGTATGCATGAGTCACAGCTTACTGCTGGACCAGTAAAGTCTTTTCTGTACCTTTCTTAAACTGCATAAAGTGAAGGAGGTTGTGCAGAATTACTGGGGTAATGCTTACTTGCCCAGCAGAAAGTTCATTTGTGTGTCTTTACAGGCAATAAACAATTAGCCCACTTCTGCTTCCACCAGACTGACTGCTACTGGGAGAGCACCACACTAACTTCCCCAGGGGCACAGTCTGATGCCAAGCAAAACAGCTATTCCAGCTGAGTTGAGAAAAAGAATTATTCAAGATTATGATCCCTCTCATCTCACCCCCCAAACTTTTCTTAGTAAAATAAACAGATATACCCCAAAACCTCTTACCTTTTTTTATATATGGGCATGTTTGGAGAATGTACTGGTGGTCCTGAGGGGGAACTTGATAGGGATCCTGAGTATTTATCCGTGAGTCTCCATTTAGAAGGGATGTATTCTAACGGGGGATCAGGTGGCCATTGTGTGTTTGGTCTTCCTCCCATCGAAGACAAGGGAGTGCTGGCTTGGTCATGGTACGGTGGCAGTGATGACCTGCTCATATTGTTGAAGAACACTGATGACAGGGGCCCACGACCAGGATTCACTTTTTTATTTGACAGCTGTGGACAATATTTCTCTGGGAGAAACTGATTCTGTGAAGGAGAAGCAAGGGGTTGGAAGATGGTACTCATGCTACTTAGACTCTGCTGGGTATTTTGTGCACTTTCAGAGAGAGGACGGTCATCTTGGCAGATTGGGCTGAGCTGGAAATCTTCTCCATCCATAGGAATGTAAGGAGCCAAGGTTTCAAGGTCCAGTTCATTGAAGTCAGTCTGAAGAAAAATCAAGTTCACAGAAGTTTATAGTAGTCATGGCAGTTAGTGTGATGAGAAATACATGTAGATGTGAAGCAGAAAAAACATTGATGCCAAATTTACCCATATGAAACTGGCCAACTCTTCCTTGAACATGTCTTAATTCTATGACCAGTATCTATGTTCATCATGGCAGCAGTAGCAAAGACAACAACTTGAAGAAGAAACCCCTCCCAGCTAAGCAGTATTTGCTAAAGCATCTTGCATGCAGCCTGCAACACCAGTGTGATCTGAAGTAGATCTTGTGTTTCAGTATGTTTTGAATAATTTGTCTGCCAAGACTCCACAATGTGGTGTGCAGTTCAACCTCAGGCTTTCTCATGCTAAAACAGAAAATGGAGCTTCCTCATAATCCAGCTGCAGGAAAAAATGCATCTAAAAATGCAAATGTTTTTCAAAAAACTAAGTCAGAAGGCACTACTGCACTGAAATCTGTGTATATTTTTCCCCCTGGAGAACTAGTCATATTTAAATGCATTCCTCTTGGCCTTTGAACAGAGAGGGAAATCAATGTTGGCTCACCAGTCAGCTCATGACAGGGGTACATTTCTAAGGCTCATTTTTCCCACAAAAGCTGCTGATGTGGTGGGACACACGTGAGCAAGCAGATGCTGAACCTGACAAAACTCAAGTCTGCAATGTCAAGTCTTGCACTCAGTTTAATCATGATCCACATTTCTCCCCCTCTCTGTCTACTCTTGCTATTACTGAAACAGCTTTCATTGTTGTTTATGTCCAGACTTAGATGAAATTTCTTCAGGATGTGGACTACAGCCTACCCAAGTCTGGCAATTGCACTGACAACTGGAGGTACCTCATTTGGGCCCCAGCACCCCAAGCTTTCCACAGGATTAATAGAAAGACAAGAGTATAAGGTCTGAGCTGCCAGGCAGTTTGTTTATAAAACAAAGTACAAGCTCTTAACAAAGGCATTTTAATTAAGTTAGTTAATAAAGTTAGAATGGCCTAATCAGGCCTACACCTTTTATTCACTAGTTCACTTGATGTAGTGTTATAATAGTGGATTAATTCATTTGTCAAGGGTATTTCCTTACTTACAACCTGATTAGAATACAGGAGATGAAGACCATACCTTGTTTTACATGCAAGAAATTGTCACATCACTCTGAAATCTTCCAAGAGGTAAAACAAGAACAATATATCCAGAATGAGAGTTTGTATTTTGTAGTTAAAGGAGATACATGCTATGGAGGGATGTTCCTTTCTCATTTTAATGTTTTGCAAGAACTTGTTTCTTTATATTCTGTTCTAGGAAGGAGGTTTACTTGTTACCCTCATCATCAGGCTAGGTTAAAAGAAATTGTTGCTGCTTGTTTTCCTTATCCAGTCTACAGAAGCTTCCAGATTTTTAAGAGGAAAAAAAGATAGCAGCAGAGCACTTTATCAGTGCCACCACAGGGACAGCCTAAAACTCCTGCTTCAGAGTTAGGCATAGAATTTTACACCCCAGCTTTTGAAAGTGAATGAATTTTATTGTTGTGTATCAAAGCTTTAATGTACGTGTGCAAATGCAGTTAGTGTGTAATATCACTATATCTGTCTGTACTGCCTACTAGCAGAGGACTGATCTTCATGGCTGTTGGAAGAGACATTAATTCCTTACCTGTGAGGTGCACTGGCTTTTTGATTCTGTGTCCATGGCAAAAAGTTTTTCAATCACTTCAATCTTTAGATCTTCATCCACAGAACTGTAATAATCTCCTGGGCTGCTTGGCTGCACAGAGATAAGAATTTGCTATAAGCAGCAAGATAACCATAGTATTGTTTTAGTACCATGCTGTTTATACTGTACTTCCCCTATGAAAAAAATGGCCAGGCTGTATATATATAGTGTCCTCAGAACCCAAAACTGTCAGCTTCTATCATAAAATTTTCCCCAACACAATACTGGTCACTACAAAACAGAGGCAGCCAATACAGGAACCTAGTTGTCTTCTTGGTTTAAATGGTTTGGGTTTGTTTTGGCAACTCAGACCAGAAATATGAAATGTGCACTATTAAATACTCCTGTCAAGAAGGGAGATGCACAGCAATACCTCAATCATTGGACATCATTTAGTAAAGGCCAACTAAGAGTGGCTCCAGATAGTGGGGACAATGGCCTGAAAATACATTCATTCTTTCAGTGGGGAATGCTGCTCTCAAAACCCTGAGCTGGGTAAGCTTTCTGAAGACTATAGCCTCTAGTTAACAAACAGAAAAGGAGGGGTCTGGGACAGTGGCAATAGTGACAACATCATTTTACAATAGCTTTTTGTTTAAGGCTAACTCATGAAAGGTATATACTTGTTTTATAAGTTACAGTAATTACTGAAGAACAGCTGAAAGAAAAAGAGGATTGCAAAGTAAAGGCAGGATATAGTTCCCATTTGATGTTTTTGCTTTTGATGCTTAAGACATACACAGTACAAGATGGGCATAGATACACTGGTCCTTGTCAATAAGCAATGAGACAGGACTGCTAAAATGAAAACATCATCTACATATACTGATGGGACTTACATACGCAATATAACATGCATTTATTTCTCTATAGAGGAGTCTTACCGTGGAACAGCTACTGTTACTGCTTGCACTTGGAGTACTGTTGCCAGGTGCAATCTGAGGCAATGTAAAGGATGGTATCATCAGTGTTTCACCTTGAGCAGTGTGGCTTTTCACTTCCACTGGCCATGCTTTGTTTGGTGTCACTACAGCAGTGGGGAAGGCAGGGGCTTCCTCAAGCTTCTGTGTCCCTGGATAGGGTTTTAGCAATATTAATGAACACTTCTAGCTTGTCTGTGTTATGATATAATTGCAGCTATTCATTAAAAGTAAACACTGCTCCTAGTTGCCATGACAATAAGTTGGCATAGACTTAATGTGTGTTGTTTAGTCAGCAAGAAAGCCTGAATCTGCTCTCATTCACAGAAATTTTCCACTGGTGTGAGCATGTGGGCTCTTATAGACACTACTCCCAGTTTGTGCACACAGCAAACAGACCTTGTCTATTATAAAGTTTCTATAAATGTAGGCTCACACATGGTTCTTTGTTGTACAAAAATTATATATACAAGTACTAACCAAAATCCAGGGAAATAATGGCATCGCCGGGTGTTGGTGCCAGCTGAGCCAGTTCCTCTGGTTCCTCCTTTAGCTTAGTAAACAAGAAGTCACTCTTTTCTGTTGCAGGGATGCTGCTCTCGTAGGCAGTGTTCATCGTCAGCAGGTGAGGCTTGAAGAGCGATTCCGTTTGGTCCATGGAGAACACAACATCGTTCTTCTCAATTTCACTGACAAGAAAATAGGTTTTAGGCATTTTGCACTCTAAAAGACAAAAAGATGTGAGTAATGTAGGCAGCACACGCTCTCTAAAGCTGGGGCCCGTACAGGCATTTTGGCCTCTCTGGGTGGCATGCCAGGCTCCCAGCAGGCGAGGCACGGTTCCAGCGTTGCTGAGCACCACCATCTCGGGTGATGCAGACACTGTGGTCAGTAGTTCTGTGGGAATACTCAGGGCTTTGTAGCACTGCTTTTTAAAGGGATGGAGCCTGGGTCATTATAACCTCTACTATCACTCAAATAAGTATTTCCTATTTTGGCCCTATCTGGGACCAAAAACACTTGAGTTTGGCAAATGATGCAAAACTTGTGATTGGTCCTGATTTTTCTCCTAGGAATATAAGATGCAATACTACTTAATTTTCTCTCTCTGACACAGTATTAGAAAACCAAAACATATTAGCAGTCATGCTACACAACACAACCTTTAGCCCAGGCTTTACACTTTCATACCAGCACAGCAGCCACTCTGAAGAAGAGAAGGGCTGTGGTGTACTTCAACAGCATGCATGGGAACAGCCATGCCACGCTTTTCATCGATGTCTAACATCAGTAAACAAGACTGAACCGCCATGACTAAACTGATTTCAGAACAACAACACTGAATAAACAGACCCTTCAAAAGTTCTCCTGATTACCGCATTTCTTCCAGCACGTGATTCCATACGTGGTTTCTCTGGCCTGTACAGCTTACCTCAGCACATAGTTGACACAGACAATACACTGAGGCTGTAGGTTGCGTGTATTGTAAATCACTGTTCCTTGAGTCTCCAGCCATACATATCCACCATGCTTGGCAAGCATACGGTACTGGCCTGTCACTACTTGACCTTTTGTGCACACTGAGAAAAGGAAGCATAGACATATAAATAACTCAGCAGGACAGGAACATACAATAAGTAACACTTGTTTTAAATAAACCTGCTCGAATTAGTGCAGCTTTGCATATCGCTTTTGTCATCAAGGATGCTTAACTTTGGGAAAATTCATCCATCTTGAATATGAAAGGGGCTGTTCATTTTAAAGCTGGAAATCTGAGTTCTGGCATTTGACTTCCTGAGATAGCCTGAGTCTTCAGAGGAGAGGGTGGGATTTAAAACATCTAAGGTAAGACCCCAACTGCCCCAGAATAATGCCTGCTGATTGCATGGCTCCTGACAGTCCCTGTTCTAGAAGTAAGTGCGTGCCTCAGTTTGGGCTCCCAAGTTGATCTGTAAGAAGGTGAATTTATTTAGGCAATTATTCAATACTTTTCTTATTTAGGTGCTGGGTAAGCCCAAGAGTCAGAATGATTTAAAAGCTACACAAAAAATTAAAGTTTTATGGTTTAGATCTATACTTCATATAAATATAAAACTGTATCTCTTATATAAATCTATATTTTATATAAATACAGATAAAAATACTATAGGTTTTTATAAATAGATACATATTTATATACATATAGATTTTTATAAATATAAAATATAGATTTATATCAAATATAGCTTTATATATGTATATATAGACTTATGTCTCTTTTTATACCTTACTGCTAAGAAATGGAGGCATCAACATCACAAACAAGGTGAAAGTGTCACTAGCATAGCATTGGTCTTAGAGCATAATAGTACTTCTTTAGCCTCTTAAGTTTCATATTTCCTAAAGAATGGTAAATGGGGCAGTTTTGCCTAGGACAATCCAAAAGCTGAATTACTGTATTCTCTATGTGCTCCATCTGTGTTGCTCCTCTCTGCAATAGCTTGAAATTAGCAGCCTAGAAGAAACCAAGAGCCATGTGACAAATCAAATGATGTTTATTTAACTTGAAATGTTTCTCCAGCAATAACCTGTCAATGGTACAACTCGGGTTTAAAGCCTCACCTAGATGTCTGAAGGGTAAAATCCCACCTCCCTTCCAATATTTTGTAATGTTTGAAGACACTGAGCTTTCAGTCTGGAGCCTTGGAATTCTGAGATGGGAAGTTTTATGATGTCCTGACTATGGCAATGTGTCAGCTGAGGAAAAATACAACTAGAAAGGCAATATAATTAGGGCTGGAATATGCAAGCAGTACTCGTACTAAGAATTTGTATGTAGCAAAAGTGGGAACTGGCTCAACTAAACCTCTGACAGCATTGGCAATCTTTCCTTTTAAACAGGTTTTACACCATCAAACTAACACCCTAAAAATTAATGATGAAAAAGCAGGGCTGGAAACTCAATTCTGCAGCCTTTGTACAGAAAAGCTTCCTGTGAATGTGGCCTTTAAGAGAAACTATTTATTACCTGTCTCTCCTACATTGCCACCATACAAACGTACAAACCCAGGCCCATGAAACAGAACTGTTTTACAGATAATTGTTGCTGTGTTTATCCTTCTATCTCTGAAGTTTGTTTTCTTCCTAGCAGTATTTAATCATCCTGCATTTAATTTATTTAGACAAAGTAGAACATTACTTTTATTGATTAAATACTTCTGGTGGAACAAAATCAAAAGGCTTTCATTTCAGAGTGTTTTAGTGACTGGACTGTTCTGCTCTGCTTGTGAAACATAATTACACTGCTTCCTAATCGTCAGCTCATCAATAAGAGGCACAGTGTAGGCGCCTGTTACATTACAAAGAAGCTTTTTACTGCTTTAATCTTTTTTATTATTGTTATTCAAAGCATGTCATGTTCAGATATAATAAAGTACAGCAAAATCTCTCCATGGGGTAATCTCATAAATTAACAAAGTCAGCAGTTAGGAGCATATTAGTATCAATGCTGCATTTAAGGTTCTGCCTGCAGAGTGAACTTCTCACTCTTCTCTCTTGGTTGTTTTTAATCATACATTGTCTGTATCTTTACAGAACTAGTAACATCTCAATGAAATAGGCTCCAATTATATTCCTTATCTTTGGGTGGAAGAAGGGGAAAGGCAGGGATGAATTTAATGGAAAACAAAATCTTGTTAAATTGCCAAAACACCTGTGAAATATGATTCACATGGAAGGTTTGGCAAGCTTCTGCTAAGTGCTACCAAGTGGCAGGTCCAGATGGTGACATTCAGCTCACCACTGAAGTCAACAGCAAAACTCCCATTGGCTTTAATGGCAACAAGACCACTCTTAAACAGAAGTGATTATAGATTATTAATTGCTGAATTGGAAAGTATAGCTCTACAGTCAATCTTTTGTGTATATTTATGTAACAAGGTAGAGTTTTTCATCTTGCTTGCATAACATGCAAAACATTGGGTATGATAACTACTGGCAAATGCACTCTACAGTCTTCCCATTTGATGGTGACTAATTAAGATTCTCATACTCTATATGCAACTCCACTTCCTGCCCAGAACTCAATGTTATTGTTGCTTGCTTGCTTGAATGTGAGGTTATTTTACCTCAAGAAAAAACAACCACCCTGCATTATAATAAAGCTGCAATAAGCATGATTTATCGCTAAATTAGAAGGAAGGAAAGGGAAGGCATTCTGCTTCTAACCAAGAGACTCATTTGAGGTTTTTCTCCTGCCTTCTCTTCAAACTCCAGTCTCCTCCCTCTATTTCCTCTTCATCTTTACAACACTAACTGGTTGGCACTGTCAGAATTGATGACTCTGTTCCTGAACAAATATATGCTACCCTATACATAGCATATTTCTAATATTTCAAATTCTAATTATTTCTAATAAAAAATATTGTTTGATAAATACAAGTGTGCTGAACACAAACTTCAAGGTTGCTATTTCCATGTATAAATGGCCATGGTTAGGAAGAACTAAAGTTCTGTATAGCTACATGCTAGGAAGCTCTCTATAAATTATATACGTGCTTGGTTACCCTGGTTACAAGCTCTCAACAGCACACATTACAAAACCTAGGGATTTCTTATTCAGAAGGCTTATGTGTGCTTTCTCAAGTCACAGCTTGCTGTCACTTTGCCTTTGTGGTTGTTCTCTGAGTTGGTAAGAAGCCTCACTGTCCCAGAAGACATAGAAAGTGTTTATCTTAGAACTAAAGGGGTCAAATTTGCTGGCTTTTGTCAGCAACTGCATTTATCACAGCAAAGACTTTGGTCTTGTGCTTCCAACAGTAAAGACTCTGTGCTATCATAAACACTATGGCACAGTTTGATCCTAAATATTTATAACCTGTGCAGTGCACAGTGCCTTGAGCACTTCTGCTGGTATAACTTGCCCCTCTAAACTTTCCCTTGCTTTCATTCCGATTCTCAATCAGCCCTCACACCCAACAGCAAAACCTTGTAGGACATGGCTCTTTGTTGTAAGCACAAACAGCATGTAGACATATGCTTTGCACTATACGAGGTGAATTAAATGGCTAGAGTGAGGAGCAACCTCAGTCAACTCCTGGTCAAGATGGACAAGTCCCAGCTCAGCAGTCTCACTTCATTAACTAGACAGGGATAACCATGAAGGTATCTCTCTCCTGCTACCAAAGAGACTGCCAGCTCTCATTTCATTCCTTCCCTGGCATTGTCCCATTCTTAGAAATGCAACTCAAGTCAAAAGCAACAGTGCAGCACACCCCTGATTTTTCAGAATGACTCTAGATAGCCCAGCATAGGATACAGACATCCCATCTATGAACATCACTAATTCCTTTTCACTGTTAAAAACACAAACAACATTACCTGAGAGACCATTTTAACAAACACATTCCCAGACAACCCTCTGCAAGTACGGTTTGATCTCTCTTTTTCTTTTAGGCAGCTCTGGAAACAGGATGATTCATAGCAACACTGTTTTACAGCACACAACTGTAATCACTGCCAAGCATTCTTTCAAGCAGCATGAAACTCAACATTGTCCTGAACCCTTGCCACTGGAGTTACCACATATTCCTTTCCCCCCCAAGATCAGACAGTTATTCTTTGCTACCACTTTTCTCTGGGAAATAGAGAAATACTTTAAGTCTATTTGGTGGATAATTCCCCATAGACATGACCTACATTACAGGCTTTTTCCTGAGGACAGAGGTCTTGATCACAGTAAGTACGAGATGGGGATTTTTAAGCATATGGACCCCAGTCTAGGAGCTTTGCTTTGTTTTTTATCCAAAAGCAGCAAGCAGACACTTTAGTGATCTGCTGCTGAGAACTCTCCCATACAGTAGCTACTTAATGGCTGAAACAGCCAGGGGTGGAATGTCATTTGTACATTAACACACTGTGTTGTTTCCAGCCATAGCATCAACACTAAGGACAAGACACTGAAAACTTGACTAATTCAAAGAACTCTTATGTGAGCAAGAGACTCTGCATGGCCTGCTGAAAAGAGGGAGCAGAACTTGGATCTGGTTTCTGCTCCCAGAATAATTCAGGTAAACCCATCACTAACCATCATTAAAACCAGCTAAAACTGGCAGTTCCCTTAGGCATAAGAATAACAAGCAGCATCTGTTCCTGGCAGTATATATTAATTGTATAATGAATATCCCTTTTAGAGAGTCTCCTTGCACATCTGTTTTGGGTGGAGAGGATAGTTGTTATTTGGTAGCAGAAGATAGACATCCAAAATTACACTGCAATAAGTCCTTCCTATTACCCTTTACAGCTGCTCTTTGGTGCTGAGCACAACAGCACACTACAAGGATAATACCATCAGTAAATAGCCTTCTCACCAAGCCAGTACTGCCTAACTCAGCTCTTCAGATTTTCAGCTGATCCTTGTATTACCCCTCAGAGACAGCGATTCTCCTCTCTACCATCCAGGGTTGTTAAACTAGGGCAAAAATCAGGCCCTTTGTCAAGATTAGCAGCAGGTTTCAGCAGGACCAGCACAGTGACCTGTAAGCTTTGTTACCAAGTGTAAATATCTGCACACAGGTACCTGCAAGCTGTGAAAACTATGAAGACAAGTATGTGACTTACAGTTCTGGTGACTCTTGGTCATACTCTCCGAGTCCAAGGCATGGTAGAACTCATATGCTGAACGGCCCAGTAGTTCCTCTGGATGGTATCCAATTAACTCTGTTATTCTTGGTTAAGAAAAAAGAAGCAACAAAACAGACTTTAAAATGCAGGTCACCTTAGCCTTCTGCTAACATGTGCAGGGCAACCATCAGCACTAGCCCTTAGCCTAACAGAATCTAACCAGACCTTACAGAAGGTCTGCACTGGAAAACCCTCACTGACAAAGTCCTCAAGTTGTCCACTACATGCAGAATCTCCCAAATACCACCATTCAGAATCAAATACATGTGAGGAGGGTAGCGGTTGGCACCATCAGGTTTAAAAGCACATGTACATGTAAAAAACATACATCAAAGGGTTAAATCACTACTTTGGGTATTGCATTTAATAAAACAAAAATGCAAGGTGAGGAAATTAAGGGCAGTTAAAAGTAAAAACCAGAATCAGCTCTTCTACTTAGTGCTTCTCAGCTATATGAGAACTTCAGCACATGGATTAGGTTACTTGGGTGACTAATCCACAAACTGAGTAGGATTTTACACAAAGCAAGCTATGATCTCAAAAAGCAGACTGTTTTTCAGAGCCTGAGTACTTGGGCAAGGTAGGATTTCTCGTAAGTTTGTGAATAAATGAAAATAGGTCATCAAGCTGCAGATGATCACCTCTAATGAGGGGTGCAGGAAAAAGGCTCTTTTTTCCTAAATCCAATTTGAAAACCCATCACACAACTTTACAGGAAACACAGTGAAAAACAAATTAAATACAAAGGCAAAAAGATACCTTTTTTTCCTGGGGAAAAAAGGAAACATTACTGTTTTCCAAGTCAACAACTCTCTGGGATGCCTTTTCCTAGCTCTAAAGTGCAATAACAACCTATAATGTAGCAAAGAGCAATAGCAGAAACAACTACAGACTGACTGCTAAGCAGTCAAACCTTGGAAAGGCAGGAGGTCTGCAAGGAACAGCCACAGCCTGCAGCACATCACTGCCATCAATGGTGGTGCCCATGTTTTATTCCTCGTAACTCCCTTGAAGGGGTTTATCTGCCACCAGTGGCATTTTAAGACACATCCTCAGGCTTGTGTTGTACCCCCTGGAAGGACAACCTTGGCCCAGCCCTCCAGACACAAGCATGCCTTTACAAGACAGACATGTAAATACTGTAAAGCAAACAGAGCAAGAACATGGCATTCATCTCCTGGATTGCCCTCCAGCAAGGAAGACACAGAAGATGGAGCTGTTTTGTGTATGGTTTGAACGCCAAGGCATTGAGTCAGCTTTTCCCTCGCCTCCACAGAACTGCATCCTTCATACCCCTGGGACACCTTGGTTTTGTCGCTCCAAAAACTAACGTGTCTTCATTTCCACAGAACAAACCTGGGTTTATAATGGTTTAGCTGAGAAAAGGCTTTACCAGGTCCCCCCCAAAGACTTGCTCTCCTGTTTATATTTACAGTTTTATTTATACTTATTTAGCCTAACAAAGGGGAAATCACAGAATCGGGTTTCAGAGAACTGCTTTTTGGACTCTCCTTCACTGACCAGCAACTTTAAACTGCACCCCAGCCAAATCTGCACCACAATGGCTTTTTCTGTTTTAATAAAAGCAGTAACTCTCATAACGGAGTCGGTCAGAGCTGACCCACAAGGAGAAAAAGAACCACATACAAAAGAAGGCCTAATAAAAGTAAGGCTCCCAAAATACAGTTGCTGCTTGCCTTTACACAGTCAGCTGGGACACATTAGGATAAGTAGCCTCAGGCTTTTGCCAGGACCAGTGTAAATATACAATCCTTAAAAAACAGAAACTATGGCCTTTGGTTATATAATGGCATAGTATAATAAAACCATCCTGGTTAGTTTGGAACTCATCACAAGGGGAAGGCTTTTAAAATTCAGGAAGCTGAGGATTTACTCTTAATCCAGTCGTTTGGAGCTGAGAGCCAAGTGAGAGTTGAGCAGGGAGAAGGAAAAGGAAATAAGAGATAATGGAAAGAAAGCAGCATCATGTACCCAGCAGCACCAATGGAAATCCGAAACCACATTGCAGCCTTCAAGGATATCAACAGTGGAACTGAGATAGCAAGCAAAAAATACACATTATGGCAGACTGAAGGACTCTTTAACTCTTGTATAGGAACTGCAATCTCTATGCGAAATTGTCTATGCCAGTCCTGTAATCCCTCTCTGAAATTGCTCATAGCAAGCACCCTCACTATAAAATTACTCTTTTCCTTTATTCCATGGCACAGAACAACTTCTGGTGTGATGCAGCTGTGACAATGTCAAATTTATTTAGAGGTAACAACCTCGGATGAGCATTAGCATGTGGTGAGTTGACATCTTTTTACTACAACCAACCGAGAAGTACACAGAGAGATAAAGATATCAAAGAATTACCCACAAACCCCACAGCACTGGGCACATTCTACTAGTGAAGAGTAGCTGTTTTAAGAAAGAAATGGCTAAACAGCTTCTATGCCCTTCTTCACTGGCCCTTTAACCTGTTACCACTGTTCAGGTTGATTGCATTTCTCTTTAAAAGTATACTGAGCCAGTTCTAGGGGAAAAGAAACATTCTGTATTTTTAAATAAGTACAAAATCAGTTCACTCCCAGGAGCGTTTAAAGACCACTATTTTATAACAAATTCCCTCTCTCCAAGAACCATTAGCAGTATTGGTTTGGGGTGCATGAATTGGCAGATCACACCCTCCTTTATTCCTCTTCTGCTGCTCCTGACTCTGAGAAGCTTGGTCTTGCAGGCTAAGGACATTGCAGGGCTGGAAACCAGGTTAGCCTCTTCCATGGCACACTAGGGATGAGGTGCTGCTATCTCCATCTCCATTACCCTTTTCCTGTGACAATCTTGAGATGCTTGTGGAAGACTGACCACAGCTAAGCGCTTGAATAGCACCCAAAGATGCCAAGAGGCAAAGGTTCCTGTACTGACCTCACCTGAGCATCAATCAGTTTGAGGTTCACCAGTGAGGTGCACACTCCAAATTCTACATGCTTTCCAAAGGAGCCTCTCAGCAATACAAAATGCTAAGTGAGAACACAGAGGACTAACTGCAAAGGAAAAAGCATCCTACAGAGCTATGAGGAGAAGGAATACATAACTAAAAGACACACAGAAACACATATGCCCTGTGGGACCAAAGGGCCATTTACAAAACGGAGTCCAGAACACAAGACTTCTGCTTTGTTTAGACACCAGACAGAAAATTGCTCTTTGTGCAAACTGGGGAATGGCAAAACTGGAAGACAAACTGTATGGTGGTTTTGGATGGCACTCCTATGGTAGGCTTTGTGTTCCCCTTGCATTTGTCAAAGCTAATTAGAAGGACAATGCTAATTTTTGTTGAAGATGGCAGGTGTCTGAGGGGCTGTTTGTTCTCTGTTAGCCACTTGTTTCTGAAAGCATAGATACCTTTGGGGGGGGAGGGTGGTGTGTCTTTGTTTTGCCAGACTGGCACTTCAGCTTTCCCAGCTAAACTTGTCACCATGATACACACCGAGGCCACAATCCCAGAGAACACAGCCGAGGTGGGCAGTAGCCATCAGCATCACCAGCAGATCTGTCCCAGCTACTGCTACTTAAATGCTTTTTGAGATTGGGATGCGGAGTAAAGGCAGAGTTTGTGCTTAAGGTACATAATGGAGAAACAAATGACCTGAATCCTGTTTCTAGATTTGCACAACTTTGCCCCATCTTATCTCTTTGAGACAAGGCAAAGCAAAGAAAGCTCACTGCTTTAAAGGCTACATCTCCTAATGAGACAAGCTATTTCAAGTGTTTTGTTTTCTCTTAAAATGGTGCTCTTCTGTCTCTTTATAGGAACACAAACCTTTTTATTGTATACCATGTCTCGAGTTAAAATAGTATCATAGGAACCATCAGGACTGAGAAGTCAGGCTCTTTGTAAAAAACTGCTGTAATGTTTACTGCTCGTGAAAAAATAGCTGGGTGTATACTCATGTGGACTGTGTGTGTGAGGGTGTGGATCTTCTAACAAAGTCTTTCTGTATTCAAACTGCTACCAAGTTATTGAAGTTAAACTGGTCTTGACGGGAACAAACAAACCAGGTTATACTTAAAGCAGAATGAGTTAAAAAAAAAGGAGAAAGAAAAAGAAATCATAAAGCCCTACACAGCCACTGTGCTCAGGGTAAAGCCACCCTGCCAAGTACCCACATTTCCTCTCTTGGATATATTCATGCTGCTTCTCTTATAACCCAGAGCAACAAAGAAAAGAAAATGCAAAACCCTTGGACCCCTATGCACTCCTTAGAGGGAGAGCTGGCCCATCAGGTGGAGGTGCCCTGCTAGGCAAAAGTCTAGATGGGTACATGAAAAACTTCACCAGGACTCTGTCTTTCTCGCTCATTTGGTCTAGCTAAACTTCATTGCTAACAACAGGTCATGTTTTGTTCTTAAATAGGACATAAACCAAAAGCCAGTTTTGTCAATGCAGTTCTTTAGTTTCAGATACCCTCACTTCACTGTTGTCTCCATGCTGCATTGCCCCCCTGAGCAGGGATGGAGGGACAGGAGGTCCTTTCAGATGCTGATTTGCATTCTCACATGATTAAAAAATATCCCCCAAATACAGATCAAACAGCAAACTGACTTAAATCTTCACCGAAGCTCCGAGGCCTGCATACTTCTGTTTTACAGGGACATAACTCATTTTCCTTTACCAGCTGGTCACAGCCTGGATACCACATGTACACACTCATATTAGGAGAAATCTAACTGGGACCAACAGTATTGGCATTGCATCTTTGCAAGGGACAGACATTGCAGATTGTGTCCCTGGCCATGGCAGGGGGCTTGGAACTAGATAATCTTCAAGTCCTTTCCAACCCTGCACCACCCTATTCTGAACCACCATACATCCTCCCTCACGCTGTTCACTGCTTCAACTCTTCCATTAAAAAGTTCCACTCAAGAAGAGTATAACTAATTTGACTTCTTGTAACCAGGAACATGCAATTCCCCAAAGCAAGTCATGCCTTCAAAGTAATGGGGAACATACGCTCCTCTGTGTGCTGGTGCCAGCGCCAGCAAGCTGGTATGTGACGCAGCCTCCAGAGCTGCCGCCTGCACATCTTCCCCCATGCAGAACAGATTTGGTTCCTTATCCTTCCCTCACCTGATGCATGCTACCCGCAGCAATTGTGGGCAAAGAGCAATTCCCTCTCCTTTCCCCAGCCTCCTTAAGAGGTCACAGGGATAAAGGTGAAAACCCGGTGTCACCTACAATGGCGTGTTCCCTTCACTGTTCTCAATATACTGGTCCCTTTCAAAACACCGCATATGGGTTTCTTTTGTTATGCATGAATCACGAAGGGCAAGACTTAATGTGATGAAGTAGCTTTGGGGCTTTCTATCAAATTCAGATATGGTTTTCACTTTTGTTTTGTGGATTTTTCCACCACAGGACCATACAGCCACTGTTTCTGTCCACTCATCAGCCCCATGATCCCATAGCATCTGCTATGCCACCAAGTTAACAAAGTTGCCTTCATACAAATACTTGCCTTTTTTCCCCGACTAAAACACCCTCACTGATGATCTTCCCCAACACAAAAGCATTGTGCAGCTAAACTAAACCCTCACTTGGCTTATTGCATTGTACCGCTGATCAGCACTTCTGTATTACGGCTAAACTAATCCTGTAAACCACTCAGCCAAGATAAGTGGAGCAAGGGAACATTTTTAAACCACTTCAGTAATGGCTGAAGCAGGCATTTAGCAGAGCAACCTATTTTCATTGTTTATACCTCACAAACCCTTCTTTACAGGCTCATTGCCTTGCAAAAGCTGTTTTAAGAATACAAGCGTATCCTACCTAACCACTGGCAAGTCACGGGCCTCCATATACCAATTATTTCTGGAAAGTAAAATATACAGGGCTAATGTCTCACACATTTAAAATGAGGGATGCCAGTCTTGCCTGCTCCATACTGAATCTGTTCTCTATGCTCCTGAGGAAAAGCCAAGAGAATCAAGGCACTTCATGCCAGCCAACCAGCTTTTCTTCTGAAGTGCTGAAAGGTACCCAGCTTATATTTTGCACCTTGCACTGTGACAGACAGAGACTACTGAGCTTTCCTAAAGAGAGGACAGATGGGATCCTCATTTTCCACAAGGATAAATTTCAGCTTCATGTACAAGGGTGATGAGATGCTGGAATGGGTTGGCCAGGGAGGTTGTGAGTGCTCCATCCC
>JBAFWW010011062.1:0-11469 GCA_036873685.1 Agapornis canus | reverse complement strand
TGGATTTAAACTACGACAAATGCATTACATAACATATAAAAGTGGGCAACTGAGCAAAAGGAGCCCAAATCACCTAATAAGTAGTAAAATGTTTGGTCTAACAGCATTTCAGAAAGAAGGAACTTGCACAGATAACAGGGATGTTCCCTATTCTATAAAGGTTCTCCTGAATATTCAACTTATTATTTAATACACATAGTATGAATGAATATTGATCAATCTTATGAGAAAAATATCTAACTGAAAACCCACCTTTAGTAATGTCTAGCACAATCACAGCAATTCATATGTTTCTGTGCATGCCTCAATTACAGGATAACAATTATTCAATATTTAGTGTACAGTGTCTAATATTAAACATTATTTCATTTACTGCCCCCACTGTCGTCTGCTTCATACAGTCCTCTCACATTTCTGTGTGGTTTTAGTCCAAAAACAACTACTGTGAGTATTCTATCTTCCTTTGCAACACAGGTGATGAGAATCCCCCAAATAAGCCTAGACATTAAGTTAAAAATGTAAATGGTTTCTTTATTACCATACCTCTCTTGTTTCTCTGCCACTGCAAGTCGATCAGCATCAGGATCATTTGCTAAAATGATTTTTGCCCCATCTTTTTCAGCCAAAGCAAAAGACAATGTCTGGAAAAGTGGTAAGTGAGTGTTAATACTCCCAGATAATTATTTCCACTTTCTTTATAGGTTTTAAATTATTTTCCCAAGTTATTTAATCTAAAAAACCCAAAATCATGATCTGTCTCTACAAAAAATAAACTCTGAGCCTGGCAGCAGTAGAGCACAGTCAGGGTAGTTAACTTCAAGTACATCATTCCACTTCTGAAGCCTGAGTCAAATGTTGTTTCAATTCAACTGGACCCTTTAATAACAAAGTGTAGCAGAAATACTTGTTGCAGGATTTCTAACCACCTGTGAGAACTTCTCCTGCTGCCCTCGTGTTGTATCATAAAAGTTTAGCCTTTGTATTTCAGATGTAAACTGTAAAAGCTTTCCAAAACCAACTCTGAAGAGTTTTTTGTTATTATTTTCTTTTTTAAAAGGAATTGTATCACTTTGTTCCCTGTGCAGATGCTGCCCATTTTGATACAGCACAGGACAAAGGAGTTTAAAGTTATAGCTGATTACTACCTGACTGGTTCAAAACAGTTACACATGTCAATGAAAGAATTCCAGCTAACTGGTCACTAAATGCAAGGCTATGAAAGCAGAAACAAAATAGTCCTTCCATGAATATTTATAGCCATGACTTCCAGAAGAAAGGAAACACTGCTTGACAGATACTGCAACTCTTTAAAAAAAAAAAAAAGGGGTATTTATTTACCAGAACACCTTTGCCTTCTTCTGGATTTGGATACTTCACTGTGGGAAATTCTGGATCAGGATCCTTCTGCTCAGGAACAGCAAAAGGAGGGCTAAGGTCAAATGCCTTGAAGGCCAACTGCACAAATTTATGACCTACGCCATGTACAGAAGTATGAACAAATTTCAGGTTTGTTTCCTTGTTTATATTTCTGAAATGAAACAGATTAACAATAAACTTGGATATGGAAGAATATTATACACAAAATTCACTATGTTCGGGGACAGATGACTCAGTATTCTGTCTCTCAAAGTCATAAATTAAAGGAGGTCAAGTTTTAAAGGTAATGGCATGAAAATGGCTTAGCCTCATTTTTCAGCAATAAGTCATTCTTGATATCTAATATCCTGGTATGTGAAAATCTCTGGAAACAACCATTTGGCTTTGTGGAGGAAGTGACAGGAAAAGGCTTGTGCAAGGTGCCCAAGGCCACCAGGAGCACATGCAAAACTAGAATGACAGAGCAAGACCTCCTGCCAGAACTGGCTTAACAGCCTGGTTCACCATCTATCTTAAAAGCCCATTTTAAGGTTGCTGGACCATTACTGTCAGCTCATGCCCAGCTGCACGTGACAGCCTCAGTCTTACTGTGGTGTTTGGTTGATGCCTGGCCATGTGAATACAGGGAGATGATATAATCAGAAACTAATTGCTCACTTTGCTGGGTTAGACTTCTGCCAAACCAGCTTTATGAAATAAATGGCTTACTACATCATCTCACAGCTGCCAGTGCTCTGACACAAAGAAAGAATGTCAGGATCACAGCTGCCCTGACTTCCATCAATTTAAACAGCCTCACTGAAGTACTAGATGGAAAATCCAGTATTCTTAATGGAGTTAACACCAGTTACCTGTGAAAGCACTGTTTCTGTATGTCTTTGAAATACTCCTTATTGACCATGGCATATGGATCATGAAGTAGCAGGCTGCTGTCAATCAGTTTGTCATCCCAAGCCTGAGGCCATGGCTCTTGGTTCTCCTCAATAGCCTGAGAAATTCCTTTGTCATGAGGAGAAATGATCTGAGCACCATTTTCCCAGTAAACCTAAATAATAAATAGGGTATTTGGTCATTGACATTGTAGGATAATTTGGTAATTTTTTTTTTTGTTGTCTAAGGTGCGCTGCATTTCGTAGAGTATTGCAGTAAATTAGGCTTAAGAATAGCCAGAGTATTCCCCTGTTCATATTCTCAGTGTTCCCTCTCACATCCCATTTTTGTTCTATAAAGAAAGCTGCTTCATTTTGTCAGAAGATATCAAAATCCAAAATGAAGCACAAAACAAGACCCAGCTCATTTACTGAGAAGATTCAAGTATCAACCTGTCTGGTTGCATTCTCCCAGATTTTGACATATTATCATTATATACAGAAGAATTTTTAAGAAGAGAAAGTGTACAAAAGTAAAGAATCAAGGAGTGTCCTGGGTTCAGCTGCATAGTTCCAAGTTACTGGCTGGGAGTTACCCTAACCCTAACCCTTAAACCACGACAAGGAGAAAGGCACAAAAACTTTGCAGCTGCCTACAGCAGCAGTGTTGCCACAACAGCAAGCACAAGTACAACTAAGTTTCAGGACCTTCAGTCCTTGTAGTCTTTTGCTTTTTTGTTGACTGTCTACACGTCCAGGAAGAGATGTACTTATTATGTTTTACTTTTTGACAGTTCTTTGCACACTTCCTCCTACTGATGGTTTACAGACCACAAGTTTAAGGAGTGATACTAACAGCGTCTGGGCCATGCACATATGTAGCTCAAATAAAAAAGCATTAAGAAAAAATCAAGTTGATTACAAAAGCATTTGATAAAACACACAAAGAAGCTATCATAGTCAATATATGAAATATTAACAAAAAACTCAATTTTAAAAGACACAAAGTTCTGGGAGGAGGGAAAGCAAGAAATCATCCCTGCTAATGCCTTGTTTTTCTATTAAGAAGACAAAAAGATCTCCCAGATTCCATTTTTTTAATTTTGGTAACAGTCCGTATATGACCAGTCAAGCTATGGGGTGACTGGCAGAGGGAACTCAGACATGGTTTTTTCAGTGGAAAGCAGGTTTGTGTTATAGAAAAATGTGACAGTAATAACTGTGTCACTTAGCAAAAGAAAAATGTACAAGAAATCAATGGAATTTATTCAAAATATTTTGTGCAAGCAACTTATCAGGTTTCACATATTTTTAATTCTCTGGGTTTGTCAAATGAAAGAGATACTTTCAACTCATGAATTGGAGAAATTATTAGCACTTCTGAAAAGAGGTCAGTTAATATTTTAAAGTGTTCCAAAGTATGCTCACCTTCCTGCTTTTTAGAGCTAAGATTTTAATTACTAGTAAAACATACTACTAGCTTTAAATACATACATCTAGAAGAGATCAAATGATCAACTAATTTGGTCTATACCATGATAGAAACTACACATAATAGTACTGGTGTCTCTATATGGAAAAAAATGTTTGAAATAAACCAGAAAATAGATCATATAGGAATACCTTGTAACCGTTATCTTGTTTTGGATTATGGGAAGCCGTAACCATAATTCCAGCACAAAGGTTCAGATGAGTTACTGTGTATGGCTGTAACAAGAAAAAGTTATCTGAACTGAAATGTGCAAAATACTGTATTATTTATTCTCATCCATATGCAGTACTTCCATACTGCTGAGTGAAAAGAATGCCAGGGTGTGATCCCTGCAGACTGACTCTAAAGCAAATCCTAAGTAGAACTTGCTCCACCAGTCCCTGTGTGGCACATCTTTAGCCCTTGCTTTTTCATGTGCATCTTCCCATTTGCATATTCTCAGTGTTGTTTCAGACACTTTGTGGATCTTTAGAGTAGTGTTTTTATAGAAGGAAACCGAGTGCATGTGTTGCCTACTGCAGAATGTAAATTCTGTTGGGATAATGACAGAAGGCTGTATAGAGTAGAGAATTACAGCGGAAGCAGTCTCATGCATGCTATATTTTGAGAGCCGTCTGTGGAGCAATTACTCCATCGTGGTTGGGAGGAGAACTGTTCTGGAGAGAGCTCTTATAAATTAATCCAAAACAGATGGAGTGACTTAAAAACAAAGCATTATTTGTGACAACAGGTCCAGCTCAAGCCCTGGCTCTTTAACAGCAAATACAATCAACTGCAGTTCTTGCAACAATGCTTTCAGCTGCACTATGAAGAATCTGACCCCAAATCTACCAAAATTTATATCAGTACAGGACTGCTGCATACAAAGCCTTCATCCTGCTATGTTCTCTTTGCAGCACTTGCTGGAGTAACTGGTAATAAATAGGAGAAACTTCCTTTAGTGCAAAGGGAGAGGTTTTCTTTATTGCTCTAGAGGACTGACACCTAGTGATGTGATAGTGAAAATGCAGACGCATTCAACAACCCTCCCGGCATCACATCGCTGCACTCCAACAACCTGTAGTAGCTATTTTAAAAGGCTACTTTGGATTCAACCACCCCCCGCAAAAAAAAAAAGACAATAAAAATAAAGAACCAACCCAACTGAAATGTGCGCACGTGTTTCAGACTTCAGACTGCACAGCAATCTAGAAACGAGATGTCTTTTATAAGAAATCTGCCTGAAAGCAGGAATGAAGAGAAACACATCCCAGCGTCACTGACATTCCATTAAGCTTCTTCCTGCTCTTGGTATGCATATTGTAAACTAAATACAGCTAAATAAACTTAAGACTAACTGCAGAGAGATCTTAAAAAGTAAAGTGGTATGTCTGGTTTTTTTAAATGTAAGCAATGCAAGATACCTGACAGAACTTTTGGTATATAAAAAGATATATTAGGGGAACCTACCACAAAAGGAGTTGGTATTATATCTGAGAAGAGATAAACTGGAACTCCTTGGCTGATGAAGGTATTAGCAGCAAGTCTTGCAAACCTAAAGAAATAAAGATGCCAGGGAAATAGATTCATTTTTCTCACCAACTGGTTTCCTAGAATTCACAGCTTCTCCTCTCCCCCCAAGTAAAAAAACACCCCACAACAACCAAAAGCAACCCAAAACAAACAAAACCCTACATAAATAACTATTATACAGACCCAATTTAAAATGTGTTCCCTCACTATTCCCAACAGACAAAGCATAACTCCAAGAACTGCTTTGGCATTAACAGAATATAAAAGTACTATAAATCCCTCACCTTAATTCACTCTCTAGAAAGAGAAAATACTGTTGAAGCAGATGTGAAGTCATAACGGATCACACAAGACATCTACAAAATACTTAAAAGCTAAAAGGTACCTTTTGCTACTCCCTCCGCTGGAAAGATGAGCCCGAGCATCAAAACCAATCACAACTCCTCTTTTTTTCAGGTCACTGAAATTCTTCTCAAGGTATCTGCAAAATCCCTGGAGACAATAACAAATCCTCCTCATCAACCCAATCTGAACATTTAATTTATCGCTGCATTAAAATGATTGCTAAGATGTTGATATCTTAAAAATGTGAGCACGCATAACATCTCACTGAACTCGATTGGGATTCAGTTTGTCTACGATCAGGAAACACCAAGAAATATCAAAAACCTTCAAATCAATATAGTGAAGCTGGACAGCATTTAAGTCCAGAACCAGCTCCAGAAACAAATGATGTGATTAGCTGTGATAGATCTCAGATGAGGAAGAGGACAACTGGACAGTGTTTCAGTTTTTCATCTCAAGTCCATCAGTTTTAAACTGAACCTCACCCTTAACAATGACACATGTTTAGGACATGATACACCACCACTCTCGGCTGCAGTAATTTAAGGTTTTGGGATTTTTTAAGCTCTCTCCAAGCAGATCTACTTTAGGGCTTGCATGTATACATATAGCTGCAAGTATACGCAACTGCATTTACATAACTTTATCCATCCAACACACACAAAGCTTAGCCAATGCTGGCTACCTAACCGATCCACTTCAGCTTAACTGTACTGGTGTATAAATTCAATTGCAAATCAAATATGGAAAATAACTTCTCCTAATGGTTTACAGCTTATCCCTACTTGTTTTCAGAGATCAGCACTTACTTAACTACTCATTAACAGTTTTTAAAAAATGGAGGAATAGTAAAAAACTTGCACTTCCATATAATACCCATTTGCTTGTCCTAATGAGGTTCTCCCATTTGTGTATACAACCAGTTAAGTGAGACAAAGTGCTGAACACAGTACCTGGGTTGTCTGGATAATAGTCAAGTCATTCATGTGGGAAATCCCTGCTCCCATGGCAGCTCTGAGCCCAGCTGTGCCAAACTCCATCCGCGAGCCAAAGTATTTCTGCAGCTCTCCTGCATTTCCTTCCGCAAGCAGTTGCTTCACTATCGCAGAAGTTTTGGGGTTCTGTAGATACAAAATTCAGATATTCCAGAAAAGATTTGCTTTGGTTTTTTTAACACCCTTAAGCTTCTTAACAGAACTGACTTTCTTTCCCGCTCTTTGTACTGGGTTGTTTCAGTATCAAAGCATCACACACCACTTCAGGAACACCAGAACTCCTACTACATCTTCCTAATTTGAAGGCAGTACAATCTCAAGTATTACTTATTTTAGATGTAGCTCCTGAAGTGCCTTGACAGCAGAATATATATATATATATATCACATTCTGGAAACTGAAAAGATTTCCAAGATACCTATTTTAAAATTTTCTGGTTTTAAAACCAAAACAAAACCAAACAAAAAAAGCACATTTACAGTTCAGAGAAGTGTCATCACAACAGAAGAACTACCCTAAACATATAAGAAAGTAAGTCAAGTTGATGATTAAGAAATAGTTGGTAACTCCAAATCACTAAAGTAGAGTTTAAAAAATAAAATCATCACCTTGCCCAAAGACTGGCTAACACCAGGGGAGCTAAAGCAGATGCATCGGAAGATAAAGATGATAATTTGCAATGTATCAGTGGGTAATGCTTGTAAAAATAAGCAGAACTCTTGGGATCAAAGCTCAGCAACTGCAGCTAAATTCTTAAACAGAATGACTGTGCAGAGTGGTGAGGGAAAGGCCACATCAAACTGCTTGCAAAGAGTGAGGTGTTTCTAAGTGTCACAGTTTTTCTTGGTATACTGCTTGTTTCAACTCTTTATCATTATCAACTCTCTGTTTCCAAACTTAGGAATTAGTAAAGTCCTGCAATACCTACATGCAACAAATCAATCTCAGTAACATAGGATCTGTAAAGTTTAGTGTTTGATCTTTGAAAACTGATGAACCAAGAGGACAGATGGCACACTCCAGGGCACTAGGCAACAGGGTTATGTGGAGAGGCAGCATCCTCTGCAAGTTACTCACCACATGTTTGCACACACTTTACACTGGAGTACAAAGACTACCATATCCAAACAGACTCAAGCTTTGATTTCAAATGAAGGTCACAGACTATACTATTGATTGGGTGATCCAGGTATACATACAGTGCAAACAAAAAAGAAAAAAAAAGAAAAAAAGTATTTTCTTCAGCTCCAGAAAATGCTGCAGGACATGCACAGCAGTAGGCATGTGAGTCAGCCTGCGCACAAAGGTGTAAGCATTCTGCACACCAAGATGAAACCAGGGTGCCCTAATTACTGACCTGTGCACTTGCTGCTGGACAAACACCATAGTTTAAATAAATTCTCAGAAGCTAAAGAGCCTTTGGTGCTAATGAGCAAATTGTGTAATGCAGAACAAGCTAAATAATTTAAAAAGGCAGTTTCCCAGGTGCAGTAAGCAATGAGGTACTCCATAATTACTGATTTCCAGTTTAAGAACTACCAGTCCAAGGACATGGTACCTGATACTTCCTTGTAGGAGGCTCAACATAATTCTGTGTTATTATAGAGTAATTATATTCTATAATAATAAATAAAATTCTATGTTATTACAGAATAATATAGGTCAGTGTAACTATTCTGAGTTTAGGTTGTTTAAAAGTTGACCTGAACTTTTTGCTGCAGTATCAGGCCCACGTCTGGTAGGTGAAGCCCAAACGACATCTTTTTCATCAGGCTTTGTACACTGCCTGGTCACCTTTTTTCCCTTCTGCATGAGCATTCTGCACAAGAGTTACTTCTTACCAATGAAACAGGCATCTCTTTAACTAGATGCTGCACACGTTTGTACAGAGTAGAAGCTGTAATGCCAGTACAGAAGACCAGCTGGGCACAAGGACATCCTATAGCTCTCACCAGGGAAATCTTTGTTACTGTTGTTAGAGGGATTTACTCAGGTTTGGTATTGACTGTGAAGCTACAGGGATCCTCCAATGTTTTAAGTCTGGTTAAATGATGGTACTTACCCAGGTGGCTGCCTAAGTCTCAGAGTTTAGGTCCACATCATTTGCTACAGAAAACTTCACTGCATTGATTTACTTGTTTGGGTTGTTCCCTGCTGCTCCCGCCTCAAAAAAAAAAGTAATGGTAAAAGCCAGGCCTTCTGTTTAACAGAGCAGAGGGATTTTTCCAGAATTACCGCTACAATTGTTTATGGCCAAATTCTTCCAAGAATCTACATTTCCTTTATTTACTGTTCCCATTTTGTTTAATTTAAAATGGAAACAAATGTTTCAATATGTTACACTATTGTGTGACTGTTACAATACTGCCATATACAGCTTAAGAAAAAAAAAACATTAACTTTTTTAAGCAGAAAAAAGAAGCCAGACCCAATCTTCACAGCATCTCTACTAAAGAAGGAGCCAATTGTATCTGAAGGATGAAGTGCTGTTTTAACTTCCTTCCTGGTTCTCACAGGTTCCATTTTTTCTAATCTCAAATAAAACTGGGTGCAAGCATGATAATATGGATTCCTATGAATACAGGGGCAGGTGATTTAATACAGGGTTAATTTCCAGCAGTGCTTAAATATCCCCTGGGAACACTTGAGTTATTTACTTCAATTTACACTGTGGGAAGGTTCCAGGGAGGTTTCATCAGTGCAGGAGGCCCCACAAGGTTTCAGAGTAGAGGGACAGCTACTCACTACACAGGTTTTACTTCTGACAAAAGCAGAAGCTTTTAACAAAAGCTCTTATCCATACTTTTATGACCAATAGGAGAAACAATGAAAAACATGACACCACTGCAATGAACACAGTGACGAACCAGCCTCATAACAAGCTCAGTAATTGCCATCCAGGTACAAACTTCCTGTTAAGTCAGCAGGACTGTCTTTAGCCGTAAAGGCTGGCTTTTGCAAACTATTACTTTGTAAGAGCGCACAATGTATCATCATTAAATCTTAACTAGGCTCCACACATCAAAAAGGAACCTTTTTTTTAAGTGTCAGAGTAAACGGGCAAGGGTTATATTGGATTTTCCTTACAAACATATAAGAGTGCCTGAAAGATGAAAATACCTCATCAGTTTTGAGCAATCAGCAGTGGGTATTGCATACTGGTCAATTATTACAGTCATTACAAAGAGCTAATCTTTCAAAAGTAGAGAGGAGGTTCCAGAGAGTTTCACAAAATAATCAGAGTAACCAGCTGAAAATAAAATGGTCACATGGCAGACAGGAGAGGTGGGCCAACGCAAACCTCATGAAGTTTAACCAAGCGCAGTGCAAGGTCCTGTACCTGGGTCAGAGCAACCCCAGGCACAGCTACAGGTTGGGCAGAGAACAGATTCAGAGCAGCCCTGTGGAGAAGGACTTGGGGGTATTGGTCCATGAGAAACTGACTCTTCATCAGGGACTCTAGTGATAGGACAACGGGTAATGGGTTCAAACTTAAACAGGAAAGGCTTAGGTGAGATACAAGGAAGAAATTCTTTATTGTGAGAGTGCTGAGGCACTGGAACAGGCTGCCCAAAGCAGCTGCGAATGTTCCATTCCTGGCAGTGTTCAAGGCCAGGTTGGATGGGGCTTTGAGCTACCTGGTCTAGTGGAAAGTGTCCCTGCCTATGGCAGGGCGCTTGGAACTATGTGATCATAAGGTCCTCCCCAGTCCAAACCATACCCTTTAAAACCAGACTGTTTTCTCAAAATCAATTATACTGGAGAAAAACCAGATGACGACGACAAGCATATTGTCAGTAGATGTGATACACCAGCAGTTCTGAAAGAAGGGCCGGTTTGGCAGTGCATTATCATTAATAAAACCAGAGCTGGCTAACTGAGCAGTTAACCACTCGAATGCTCCTTAATAAAGAATCACAGCCACTTGAGATACTTCTAATGATGTTTTTTAGAACCTGGAAAGAGTACCAAAATCACAAAAGAATTATTCTGTTTTCATTGATAATCTTGAAATAAGCAAAAGAGCCTGTATAAAACAAGCCTCTGCACTGCACACAACCCAGAGCACACTGTATGGTGCTAAGCCCAGGACAGACACTGAAGGCAGCAAAGAGGGACTTGGCCTGTGTGCCCCAATACACCCAAATGAACATATTTCATGTACAAGGACAAAAACCTAGAAACCTGATATCCTGAATACAGGCCTACATCCAAGTGTGAACTGCAGCAGCAAGCAACTACATTAGCATTATCCAGAACACCACTATGGCAAGATGGTTCTTTAGACATGTGGAATATAGAAAAATACTGCTGCATATGGTGCTGTCAAGACCAACACTGAAGACAAAGTCCTACAGTGTTTAAGCACCTTAACACGATGGGAAATAATTCATGCTAAAGTGTTCCCAGACAATGGCAGGAAAAGGGAGAAGAACCATGAAACAAGGCAATATTTAAGATTCAGGAGTTCTCTTACAGTGAGGCCCACTAAGCACTGGACAACACCACCAGTGGTTTTGAAGCAAGTCCACCTGTCTTTTGGAAACAATATCATCGTAAACAAAACCATGGAGGTACCTGGAGGCTTTTAACACTGGGAGACAGACAGCACAGCGGTATGTTCTTTCCCTTCATAGTTTAAGCCTACCAACCCTCCCTACAACAGAAGTGGTCAGGAACAACACAGGCCCTTTTAAATAAGGAATTCAATTCTTATCAGACCAGCTACATGGGTCTCTAGATTGAAGAGAGGGATGCCACGAGAACCGACCCGGCAGCAGCCGCGGGAACCGCAGCCCCGCTGAGGAAGGGGAGGACAGGGGAAGGAGAGCAGCCCCTTTGCAGAGGGCTTCGGGAGCAGAGCGGAAAGAGCCAGCAG
>JBAFWW010011060.1:0-16027 GCA_036873685.1 Agapornis canus | reverse complement strand
CCCTGATCATCCTCATGGCCCTTCTCTGGACTTGTTCCAACAGCTCCATGTCCTTCTTTCACTGAGGACACCAGAATTATACACAATAACCCAAGTGAGGTCTCATGAGAGCAGAGAGAGGGGCGGGGTCACCTCCTTCAACCTGCTGGTCACACTCCTTTTGATGCAGCCCAGTACATGATGCAGAAGACATACAGAATCTACTATCAGCTCATGGTTTGAACCCTCTAAATGTAACTGGAGTTACAGTGACAAGCATCCCAGCAGATAACAGGACAAACATCTTGTATCACCAGGATCAGACTATATCATGGTAGGCCCTGCCTCCCTCTCTCTTCCCAGGATTTGAGGCAACTGCAGAAGTAAAAAGGAACATTAACAGAGCTACACATTATCCCATGCAAATGGCTGTAACACACCTGAACTGGATAGGATTTCCTTTCTTCTTTTTAAAGACAAAAGGAGCTCAGGCTTCACAGAAAAACACAATGCAAGAATAACGAGGAAGCTCTAGAGTCAGGTATTAAATAGTCTTAATGCTCCTTGTTTTCTAAGTAGGAAGCATGGTATAACCTCTTGTGCTAAGAATTGGGAAGCCCAAAACAATTATCCTCCTCTTCTAGCTCCCAACTCCTTTTCCTAGGTTCCTGACTGCATTCAGCAGAAAACACACATCTGCTGCTGCTTTGAAAGCAGCAAGAGCCTATTACAAGAGTTCATCTGAACAAAGGCTGATCTGAACCCACAAGCCTCTGGAGCACAGTATGATATAGCAGCTGCAAAAGTGAGTGGAAATTCAGAGAAAATACCTGAAGATTGCTTAAAATGGAAGGCATCAGGTAATCTTAACATACGAATCAGTGACTCTCAAGAGCAACTTTCCAATTATTTTAACGTATTCTCTAGTTTTCATTTTAAAATCCTGAAATTCCACCTTGAGGAACCAAACTGACTCTTTCTCATTTTCAAACCTTAATCCTTAAGGTTTGTAATTTAACCCAAGTGATGCAGTCCAGTAGAAGATGTCTGTCATGGTTTGACTCCAGCTGGCAATCAAATACCATGCAGCTGCTCATTCACACCACCCCCACCTCCTGGGGTGGGATGGGGAGGAGAATAAGAAGAATGCAAAACCCACAGGTTGAGATAAGAACAGTTTAATTGAAATGCAGTAAAATATAATAATAGTAGAAATAGCAACAACAATAGGGAACAAAAAAGAGAGAGAAGGAGGAATAAAATTCAGGAAACCCAAGTGACATACAACACAACTGCTCACCACCCACTGACAGATGCCCAGCCCATCCCCAAGTAGATAAAAGCCCCACACTGCCAAATCCCCTCCAGTTTCTACACTGAACATGATATTCTATGGTATGGAATACTCCTTTGGCTAGTATGGGTCAACCTGTCCTGCTGTGCTACTTTCCAGCTACCTGTACCCCTCCTCACCAGCAGAGCTTGAGAGACTAAAATGTCCTTGACTTAGAGTAAGCACTACTTAGCAACAACTAAAACACCAGTGTGTTATCAACATTATTCTCACACTAAATCCAAAACAGCACTGCACCAGCTACTAGGAAGAAAACTAACTCCATCCCAGCCAAAAACAGGACAATGCCATTGACTTATAATCCGGACCTGTTCACAGGGAGAAGAAAATGGACATCAACATTCCAAATGTTTCTGCTTAATAGTTTATTTATGAACTCAAAAGCTTTTGAAGTTCAAGTTCCTCACTGCCAAGGCTGAATCTACACTGTGGGTTGCAAGAACAAATATTATAAAAATGCAAAGACAGAACTTCTCATTGAACTATGTTGCCATTAGCACAAAGGAGCAATTGTGAAATATCTCTTGATGAAGCAGCACAAAAAACAAAGCCCCAAAAGTATCTCCCAACAGCAGTGACTGCTACATGCAGCTGCTCTGAGGTATTCTACTTAGCATCCCCTCTCCAAAATTATCACTAGCTTCAGTTCTGCCAATTCTCTGCAGTCATATACATGAATGTTTCCAAAGCAGGTAGCTTCCGTACAGTAGAAGTTGCCTTTTCTAGTCCTTCACTGCTTCATGTATCTTTATAGTCTTTTCTATAGAAAAACCTTGACCTCCATTCCTCTTCCTAAGAAAATTAAATTCAACTAAATGTGCCACATCATTCATGACTACCTACCTGGAGCAAGTAAGACTTGCAAGTAAGACTTCGTTGGATGAAAGCAAAAGAACCCAATATGACTCTTAGGGGCTCTGTTGTTTTTATAGCAAATAAAAATACACTTTCTTCCCTTTGCCTTTATACTACCCATCTTTGATATGGAAATCATTCAAGCAAAAGGCATGAATATATCTCAAAGAGGAATATGCTACTTCATAATACCAAATGCAGTGACTATATAAATACCTCACTGGTTTGTGGCAACAGGACAAGGAACACCACTATACACAGATTATAACAACATTACACTGAGCAAAACACTGCCTGAAGGCAAAAACCAACCCAAACCCACACTTGGGTAACTAATATTTAATTAATATAATTGCTACATCCATTGTGTTTTCTTTGACACCACAGTTAATATCAGAGATACTTAGCTTGCATGCTGGCAATGGAAAATAGTTCCTCTTGGCCAAACTATTAACTTTTTTATGCAAAGGCATCTTTGCTTTTGAAATTCTGGATTAAGTTTGAGGTTCCTGTATTAAAAGATGCCTGGATTTGCACATACAATTACTGCAGTTGAGAAATCCTTTACTCTGCTTTGATTCCATCATTACAGTGATCAATACCTGTTTGAAGAATCCCTAAGTGTTTTCAAGCACTTTTTCCAATGCACAGTAAGGTCACCAGCAAACCAACCCATTTAGAGGCATCCTTTGATAAACAAAACTCCTAGAGAGAGCTGACAAACAGAATTCTAACTATGTCTCTAGCCTCATATATGTAAACAATGAATCTATAGAAAATACTAAAGCTGATTCTTAAAAGCTGTGAAATTGAGTACTCAACTGGAAGAAGAGGATAATTAAGCATTTAGTTCACCTCCTTCCCCACAGTTACCTTTAACAGGTAGTTGAAACATCAAGATCACTTCCAACACAGTGCTACAGAAGTCAAAAGCACTGCCAGCCCTCAGAAGAGGTACAGTAAGCGTATCCCAAAACTGAATAGCTATTCCACAAAGCAGGTGCCATGCATGCCAAAAAACAGTAATTAAACCTGTGTTTGACTAGTCCTATTGTCAGTAACATGCAACATTACTACACTGAAATGCACAGAAATACCCTGCGCAGGGTAACACTGGGCTTCAGCTACTAGAGTAGGAACTTTAATAGGAATGAGTCATAAATTTCTCATTAAACCCTACATGCCAGTTAGCAACTGATTAATATACAGTGTCCCACTACAGAATAAACAGAAACACAGATATTAATGTGTGTCAGTGACAGATGAGTCAAAGTCCACTGAAATAATTTTCCCTCTCCCTCCCTCCAAATCCAGGTTTAGCTTAAATTTCTGGTACCTTGTGTCCTTCAAAGCGATTTTTCCCCTTCCACCCCAAGGAACCAGAGAATGGGTTGGGTTGGAAGGGGCATGAAGGATCATCAAAAGATCATCTAGTTCCAACTCTCAGCCACAGGCACACACACAGCCACACCTTCCACTAGAGCAGGTTGCTCCAAGCCCCATCCAACCTGGCCTTGAACACTGCCAGGGATGGGGCAGCCACAGCTTCTCTGGGCAACCTGTGCCAGGGCCTCACCACCCTCACAGTAAAGAATTTCTTCCTCATGTCTAAACTAAATCTGCCCTCTTTCAGTTTAAAATCATTACCCCCTTAACACTACACTCCCTGATAGAGTCACTCTCTATCTTTCCTGTAGGCCCCCTTAAGGTATTGAAAGGCTGCTATTAAGGTCTCTCCAGAGCCTTTTCTTCTCCAGGCTTTTTAAAAATGGGGATTATGTTTCCCCTTTTCCAGTCAGTAGGAACTTCATCAGTCTGCCACTTTTCTAATATGATCAACAGTGACAAGACCACAACACTTAGGCAGCCAGAATTTGGTTTTAAAAGTTTGGATTTGAAACAAATACGTTCTAATCAATATTTGCTACAGCACTCTTAAGGTGATCGAACTAAACCACTCATTTGTGATGTTATTTTAAGACAATTTCTTTGAGCAGTTAGGTTGCTCCTCTAAAATTTTACCTCTACCTCTATTCACATGACTGGAATTGAAAGAGATCCCAACAACTCTGGACACCTAATTAAAAAAGCCCTATGGACATATTCATCTTCAAAGAGCTAAGAACAACAGCAAAGGCATCAAGATCAAGACTTAAGCTAGCTCTTAACTAGAACTTCAATTCCTCACTCCCTAACTTTCGCTTTGCATCTTGCCACACAAAAGCTAGCTAAGGGAAAACTTTGACAAGTTTCCTTGTTACAGTCAGCCCCATCAAGTGACAATATGAACATTATTTTTCCCCTCTGGGGGAAGGGAGGGATAGACAATATATGACATTAATTTGTACCTAGAAGTTATACATGTCTTCTTTTTCATCTTGCTCATCATGGTTTCTCTCAAGACAAAGCACAGAAATACCAAGCACACTCCTAAAGCAAGATCTACTTAGAAATAGTGGTACCACTTGTCTGCAAAATGACAGCACTATCCAGAAGCAAGAAACACAAGTTTCTGTCACCTAAATCCTAAGTTTTTGAAGTACGTATAACCAACTCTGGCGTACTTTCAATCACAATACATACCCCTCCACCTGAAGATAATTCACCTTCCAGGAAGGAAAGTGGGACTCTGTACACCATAAACCAAACTCAACTAATATGTGTGCAAGAAGTCCACTGACTTAAAGCTTCAAACCTTTTCTGTCATATGTTAGTGACTGAAGAATGTTATTCAAACACCTTAAACACTAGGTCTGAGACGTGTTTCTTCCTGTGTCTTCTCTTCATACCCATGAAACTGCCAGACAAGCCTAGCCTTCGAAAAAGAGGTGTCAGAAATGTCCCCTTACAAGTCACTTATGACACTATCACTATGTCTACCTGACAAATGGCAATTTGAATCTCTTCCTACTAAAGATAGAAATCAGGGTGACTTTCATTTCCTGCATAGATGAGACTGTACTAAGCCAGCAGAATTCCCAAAAAGCAATATACATTTCACTTCAAAAGCAGCACATAGGAAGGGCACAAGTCTTTAATGTCAGGTCTCAGACAAGTCTTGGAATAAACGTCTCTCCAAGGGCAAGTCTCCTGCCAATCCACAGCAGCTGCAGCGTGCAATGGCACTCACAGGTCCCCAGCCCACTACAGAACCCACCAAGTGCTTCGGACTCGTTTTTGCAGCCCCAGATGAAGGCAGCAAGTACCAGGTCTTTGAGAGGTGCAGGCAGGAGCACAGAAAGGACAAAACAGTATCCTGTTGTGAGGCTAAACACTACATAATCTAGCATGGCCCTTTTCACAGAGCTCTATTGTTGAGCTGGGCACCACTGCTTCATTACATAAGGAAATCTGAAGTGTTAAGAACATCGAAGCTTCAGAAGGTGACCCTTGACTGTAGAGTACAAACTGGACAGAGAATATTTTGCAACCCCAACTGAAATATACACTCCAGCATTTTAGTGTTTTCCCATTCTATGATATCAGCAATATATTAAACATACATAGCTCCCCAGCTCATGCTGGCTATTGCAAAATGCATTGTAAAAATGCAGGCACAGTTACTTGGTCTCGTATTCCATATCAGATACTAAAAGTCAGGCACTGTGGCACCTAGATTATACACTGGAACCAAATCCTACATTATAACTAAATTCTCATTAGAGAAAGAGTTAAAGAAAAAAAGAAAGCTTGCATGTTCTTTTCAGTCAAGTTCACAATCAAAACTAGAGACAAATCACAGCTTAGTTTCAACAAAAGCATTAGCAAGAGGCAGATGCTGACTGGACTGATAGTTTCCATTTGTTTATTTAAGTCATGCACCATTACCAACATTACTCATTTGGCTCCCATTCTGCCCCTGACTGCATTGTTTTAAGGCTTATCAACAATTCTACCTCTGTATTACTGGCATTTTTTTTAACTTACGTCTACAATTGCACATAAAGAACCTGAAGGGAGGGAAGAGTTAAGACCTTGATTCCAAGGTCTGCCAAAACCATTAATAATCCTGCAAAAAACAACTGTCCTTAGGGACACAATTTTAATCTCAAGAAATACAAGCAGCATAATTTTAAGATTTCACTAATAATGGACTACTAAAACTTAAAAGCTGCAGGATCTGCAAAACCTTTATTCAGCACTTCCACAGCAACAGGGTTTACCTTATTCTACCTCCTGATCCACCCCTATCCCAGTTGTATTTGGGAAAGCAACCCGTACAATTCCCACTCACACCCGCACAGTTTGATAAAGGAAACAATTTGTGAGAGATTTATCAAATGAACATTCAGCATCTAGGACTGCATAGTCATATCCTTCCCAGTCCACTACAAGCTACTGGTTCTTTTGCTGCTCTTTTAGAAGAGACATTGCTGTCCTGCTGCAGTGACCATCTTCCCTGCTGCTTACTGGTGCTTCCAGCCCTTCAGCACCCCCAGAGAATAAGCAAGCTACACGTCACCCTATGCATTGACACAGTTACTGTTTTACAGGACTAGTCCACTCTAAGACTAGAAATCTGGAGTAAGTGGAGCAAATAGAACAGACTTCATTTCACTAGTTTATTTCTGTAACTTGTGTCCACACCACAGAGAGCAACTGCTGATGGCAAAGGGAGGAAGTGTGATGGGGAGGGGGGATAGGGATCTGACACAAATACAAATAACACACTTCCACAGAACAGACGAGTGCAAAGTAATGACTCTGATTTTGATCTTCATTTGCAAAGGAACACTAACCCAGTAGCTATTTAAGTGTTGTTTTCTTCAGTTGCATCAACAGAAGAGGTTTTTTGCCAGAACAACTCAGTCTGAGCTGAACAAAAACTAATCGGTATTTACTGTATAATGCATGTGAATTTTTTTTTGCTAGATGTATGTAGAATACAAAATCAACAGAACTACTCATATGCAGACTGCAGTAGAGAGACTTGCAGCTCAAACTCACAGAGCACTTTACAGGAGGCAACAGAGCGCATCCTATTCCCACTAGCTATTCTCATTTAAATATCATCTCAAGACAGCTATTAACAAGAAAATCATGCCTGGGACATAGTTGCTCCCAGCTCAACAGTCATTACTAGAGGAATCCAGTGCAATGGAAGGCATTAGGTTTTCTTCTTCACAAATTACTTTCTATTTAGAAACTATTTATGCCTATTCCTGAAGCTTTGGAATCTAAAGCACTGTAGCAATGCGAACTCTTCACAAATTACAACAACCTTCCAGTATCAGCACAAAGACTAGTGTCTCAGGGAAAGGTACACAATTGCAGTCATGCAGCATCACTATTTAGCAAATGTGATTACAGCAGTTATGCAAAGATGCATCTCAATAGCCATCTGCTCTAAATATGGAGCATACTGGAAACTACAGTCTCCACTGGCCACTTGTGGTATTAAAAAAAGCAGATGGCAACAGTATCCTGCTTTATGCAAATCAATCGGAACCCTCAGATTCCTGGCAAATAGCCAGAGCTCCCAGACAAAGTCTGAAGGTTTCCCAGAGCAAAAACAAAAATGACCAAACCAGTTTTTGGACAAGCAATAGCATGCTCTAGTGTAGTACGAGGTCTAACAGAAAAATCCAGAATTAGTTAAAGCAGAATCATAATCTAAATTAGGACACCAGTAATTAGGTCAAGCTAATAGCAAAAACCATCATGCAAATGTTATGAAGAGGCCAGCGAGGACTCCAGGGGCTGTGGAAGACACTGGAATGGCAGAAAGTTAGCTAACTGCAATTAGTGATTATGAAGAAAAACTTTCTTCCAGAAAAACTTTCTTCCAGATTGACCCATTTAAAATAAATAGAAGTTCTTTAAAAAGATATGCATAAATTTAATGCCTGCAAGACTGAATTTGACAGAAAAGATTCTTAAAGGGCTTTATACACAGAAGCAGCAAAGGTAGCAAATAGCTAGTTTGCATCCAATGACTAAACTGTAAAGCGTATTTAATCTGTGGCACAGATTAAAGCTTCCTCCTTAAGGTTTATAGAGAACTTCATGACCGCATAAAGACAGAAGCTATAAATGCTTTAAGTTACCAATGTATCTAGTAAAAATAAAACCCAAAAGTCAAACGACCATGCCAAGTGGGATACAGTTCAGAATGACTACAGCTTCCCCAAGAGGTGGCAAAACAAATATATGAATAGTGAAAGAAACCACAGAGAAATGTCATTTTTATCTTTCATTTTATCTGTCATTTATCTTTTATCTTAACACACAAAAAAATCATATTTGATGATTTTTCAGAAGACTAGGACTTCTCAGCAAGCTTCAGCATCTAAATGCTGTACCAAACCAACACTGCCTGAAGAAAGAACTACGCAAATACCTCTGATTTTCTTCAACCTCTAGTATTCATCCAATACAGCCACTTCAAAAACCTTCTCTTTACTCACACTCCTCTTGAATCTGCACACTTCAGTTCATCCCCTGAATAATCTCTTCCAACAGACATGAATAGCTATCTATTTTTATCTCACTCGGCAATGTCCAGCCTTTGTAGCAACCTTGACATGCCATCCACCTATTTCTCCTAATTTCATTCTATTCCCTAATCCACAAATGCTCTTCCTGAGCCAGTCCATATGGCCACTACATTACAGTGTTATCTCCACTACCGGGTCAGGCCAGTGGTCCATCTCACCCAGTATTGTCTGACAGAGGTGATACAAAATACTACTGAGAGAGCACAAAGCAACCACAACAGATACCTGACTCCTTTTTCTTTGTTACAGGACACCAGCTAGAAAAATTTGTCATTGACCTGATCAATTCAGAGAATTGCAAAGTATGCTGTGAACACATTTTAAAAAGGCTTACTTGTAGAATGGACTGCTAATTAAAAACTGCCTATCAAATATGCATTATCAAGATACTATATATGGAAATGCCCAGTTCAGCCTTGCTTTTTTGTATTTATTTTAGGTTTGTGCAGAGCTACTAATGGCAGTACAGGATGCCAACACTCCTGGAAAACACAGACTGCGTGTCATTCACAGGCCTTCACAGGCAGTTAGAACTTCGCATTTGTCATGAGAAGCTGTAAAAATTGACCAGTTAGAGAAGGCTGAGAAAACCTGAACATTTTCCTGTGGTCGTAAGGTTTTGCCCTCAATATATTGTCATCCTACACTGTGTCTTAAGTTGCAGTCACAGATGTGAGCTGATATCACAGCCAAGTTAAATCAGCTCCTCTTCAGATTCTAGACAATTTTCTTCTAAATTGTCAGCATGCCTAATTCAAGACTGCCATTACCAACTCACTTGCTACATTCCATGACTTTCTCAGCTGACAACAAAGTTTCCCTAAATTCCTACACTTACTTTGCAGGATGGTATTTCCATTAACTACAAAGTTGCATCAATACCTAAGAAAAACCCACTACACATCACTTCAGTGCTAAGTGTACTCAGAATTACTCAGAATAAATTCTAACAAAACAGAGGTCTGTAATTCTTAAGTGTAGGGTGACTCCCATTACTCAAGAATTTTGAGCTAGGTAAAGTCTGACTAAATGAGGCCGAGAGACATCTTTCACCAGCTAAATATACCAAAATCATCTTTCACTGTTACCAGATCCCAAATTATGGGTCCATGAAGACTTGAAATCAAGGAGCTTAAATCAATTCATCAAACTGAGCACAAACCTCCCATTACAAAAGGGCCAGGAAAAAGTAAGTCTGCATCTATTTTTGAAGAACATTGAGACTTGAGATTTGGAAGCATTCTGCTGAATTCCATTCATTCACCAACAGTAAAACCATGCGTGCCCACCAAGACAACTGACTGTCCAAGTTACTGTCATTTTAAGAAAACCTACAAGTTTGACCCAGCTAAAGCCACAGCCTTGCCTTATCACTGTAAATGGGCAGAAGTGACTGAACTGGGATAACAGCAGCCAAAGGTGTACTTACTGGGAACATGCTACAAAAGCCTGCCTATTTTGAGAAATACACAATATTTAGTGATGTTCTAGAAAGCATTTGGTTACTTTTGTTTGTCAACAGTGTTGATAAGTTTATATAGAGAATAAATCCTAGCATTCTCTAAAAACCATACTGTGAGATTATTCATTCTTCATTGTTATGAAGACATCTACAGTGCATTTCTACTACTATAATACATTTAATTCTATTACCATTAGCCTCAGGGGTTTTCTGCATGAAGTACATGCCAAAAATGAGCAAAGATGAAAAAAGGGGAATTTCTACTTTGCAACATCCATTGTAGCAATGTTTCAGTAGCATTCATACTAAATTAGAAACCTGTTTTAGCAGCAGGTGATGCTATTAGCTTTCAATATGAATAATGATAAGGAGTTTATAGTGCAGAAACAGTAGCAGTGGAGACATGGCAAAAAGAGCAGAGGGCACATGAGCAGAAGGCAAACAAGTGGCAGTCCTGACATTTATCTCAGATTTCTTCTATAAAACAAGCCAAGTGCGCTGGAGAAGGAAGGTTACTCACAAGGAAGAAACAAAGGAAGTAAACAGCAAGAATTTTAAAAAGCTACATTGATTTTTGTTTGTGATTTTAGAAAAATCTGTCAGAAGTGGGAAAGGTGACAAATAAAGCTTAGCAAGTCATTTTAGTCTCTGCTCCTTAGATCCTGTTATTTCTCCTCCAAAGATGATAAAAGCCTAAGATTTCTTCCTCATTTGCACTTCGTCACTAGGTAACTCTTGCTGAGGACCTCATAATCCATGAGCAGAATCAGAAGTAACAGCACACTCTCCTCACCCGAAAGAAAGCATTTAAAAAAAGTCTCTGCAACACAGACTGAAGAAAAAGCCCAAACAAACAAAAAAGCCCAAATAACAGAATGATATTACAGCCACTAGAATAATTAGAAGTGCTAAAGCTTTTTCAAATAAAACTGGCTTAGAGCAAGGTCTGGCATATCTTTAGAGAAGTGCAGAAAATCTAGACTACCTGCTGTCTCTATACACTAGTTGGTTTGAGACCTGAGTAAATTCTGGCAGGAAGGGACCAAACTGAACTATACCACCACCACAAAGACAACAGTTGTACAGTCATCTGCTTTAAGTATAGTAGAATTTTGCCAGAATAACCATTTCCCACCAGAAGCCTAATAAAGCAGCACAGATAACCACTGTACATACAATATTCATTATGAACTCTCACTTAACCAGTGAGAGCCCTTTACCTACCGACAGACAAGGATATCCAGTGACCTAAGTTTTATATATAAACAAGAAACTTACAATAACTTGGTAATAAGACAACACTGACATATGATGCAAGACAAGCTTGTTTAGAACAGAGTAGAGCAGAAGCTCCATCCAGAATTTTAATCCAGCAAGGATTTTTTCCTGCATTTCCAATGAAGGTTGTATAGTCTTCAGAACACAATTTATTCACTACACCTTAAAACTTCAAATCCTAAAAAATCTCAACACAACCAGCATCATACTGTAACTAACTTATAAATATATATTTTAAACTTTTGCCACTTGCCAAATAATTTCTACTACTCTATCTGAAAGTTTCTTCACTAGTTGGAGATCAACTTGGTTTTTTGTTGTACCATGAAAAAAACATAGCTGTCTTAAGTCAGTAACAGATCCCACTGTAAGTAATTCATTTTTCCATTCTATCATCTTCTACCAAGAGATTTTATTTTAATAAACTAAGAAGGGCACAGAGGAGGGAGCAGGTATGAGGTAATGAACAGGAATAGACCTGATTTGTATACAAGAGAAATTCAAGGAGTTACTGCTGCCCAAAGTCAAGTCCAAGTATAATTCATAATGCATCAGCAATATATAAGAATATTATAGCTTACTGTCAGAAAAGTAACAAAACAGAATAATACTTGAACAAGAATGTGCTTGTAAAGTTTTTGACAGAATAAAACACTTCACTAAAGTTAGTACTTTCCTCTTCAATTTTAAGAAGCGCTGAAATACACAAAAACATACCTAACATGGGCCTGAAAACTAGGTTCTCAGACAGTACCAAACAAAACAAAGCAGCTCAATCTGAATATTTCTAAGAGCAGAAGTTCCAAAGACAACAAATGAGACAAGACCCAAGGCTTTGGTGCATGTTACAAAGGAGCTCACTAAGCACTCTGTTATACTGGTGGACAGAAAAAATATAGGTGTTTCTCAGGTCCAAGATCCAACACTGCTGGACTGAACAAGTTATTTACTCAAGTAATCAGAACTACAGAACTTGAAATTCTTTAGTAAGAGCCTGAAATTCTTTAATAAGCAGCAAGTCAATCACTTTGCACTTCATGTTGTGACCTTCTGAGACTTTCACGTACAGATCATGGCTGCCTCCTAAACACTTAAAGATGAGGAACATCAGGAATAGTGCTTCTTTTGACTCTCCATCACACAGAGAAATTCACCATCAGCTCCATCTTGTACAAGCTTGAAAAGCATAATTAAGAGCAACACGCTTGCTCAAGAAATAAAGATTTAGGTCTGCTAACCGCCCTTGTTAAAAAATAAACTCTGCAGTCTGAAGGTGGCTAGGCTATGAAGAAAAGGTACATAAAAACACCTTTTGACACAGATTCGCCCAGCCTTACTTCCACTCTGGTCTAAAGACATCTCACCTTAGCAATCAAAAAATCCCCCACATACTGTACATTTCCGCCTTTCAACATACAAGAAGAAAGCTGGCTGACTTCTGCTAACACTGCTGAGGTAACACACTTATGAGTCACCAGAGTGAAACCCAACAGGAGGAGATATGTTGGGCCTAACCCCATTTTCACACCCCTAACTGAACCTGTACACACACATGAATAAACCCATTCTGAAAGTTACTGGGAAACAATGTACCAGAAAAGCCATAGCCAAGATCAGTTCATCACGTAAAAGGTAAAACTTCTCTGCATACATGCACAGAAAAGCACACCATTGCTAATCAACACTTCACATGCCTAACCTCTGATCTCTGTGATTTCAGAGGTATTAGCAAAATTAAGAGGTCACAGCTAATGACTGAGTGGAGGCAGAAGTCAATGACAGATGCATCAGCATTGCTTTGTAGGAAGGCTGTATATCCCAGAAAGCTATATTAAAAAGTCAGCTTAAAAGTTTTTACCAAAAAAAAAAAGGAAAAAGAAAAAATATCCAGAAAAAAATATGCTTTCTGGAACAAAAACTATTAATATTTTGGCTGGTTTGATTTTATGCATCCCAGTTTTATTAAAACCACAAAACCACATAACATCAAGATACCTTCTCTTTCCAAATTAAGTCCCTCACAGTTGACACGTTTTCCAGCATTCAAGAGAAACCAAGGGACTGACTTTCTTTGATATTGATCAAAAATCTGGATATTGTTCTCACATAATCCATGTAAAGTATCCCTATTACCAAACTATTTGTTGCTTTATCATTGCTATTAACTGACTGCTTCTGCTGTGATCAAAATAATGCAGTGCTGGCCATGAACTTTAGACTCCCACATCTTAGGCAGGTGTTCTAGAACTGCTGGGGAGTCTTCTCAAAGAGGACGAGGATGTTATTTCACTTGCAGAAAAAGTGAAAACAGTTTCGATAACTTCCAGGGCCAGAGAGTCTCTCCTACTTTTATTTGGGAAATAAAGGTCCAGGAGAATGCAGTCCACAGGTCAAGCCCTCCAGATCTCTTAGATTTAAACCCAAGGATTCTATGTAACAAGCTGAATTTTTGTTCCAATCTTGCCCAAGATGGAGCTGAAAGGGAATCCCAGAATCAAGGAGCTTTCACATTTTAATTACTCTGCTGAACCTCCTTCCACTGCTACCATTAAACACCCCTCCAGTACACCACTCAAAAGACCATGCTAGAAATAAAGTAAAACTTGACACGTTCATGAACAATTTCCCCTCACACAAGTGTCCTAAATCATAAACTATTTACCAGAACCTCCTTTTGAACCTCAGGTCCAAGTATCTGACGGTTTTGTCAAGGACAATTGTCAAGTGGACTCTAAGTAACTTAAATCACTTCCTCATACTTGAAGCATTCAGGAAAACTCTGATCTGCACTTCATTTTTACCATTACTGCAGCCCCTCTGCACTGAGACTTTTATCCAAACTATTTAGAGAATTACTTTCTGCTAATATGAAATTATTCAAAAAATAAACATTTATCATAGCCCAAGAAGATAACGTCAAAAGCATTAAACAGACACAGCGTGCAAATATTTAGTGACCACTGAAAGTTGCACATAGCAAAGACTACTACTAACAAAATAGCTGAAATGCAAAAAGTGATTAAAAAACAGTATGCCATTTGTGTCAACTTTCCCTGTTACCGAGCTTTACACTATTACATGTTCTCACTTCCTGGTTTGTCAGGAACCACAAGGTTTTAAAGTCAAAGGTGCTCACTAAAAGGAAGAAGGAGGAACCATGAGTATTTTTAGAGATGCTTTCAGATCTCTGATAATAGCAGAGTTCCTTTGGAAGCTTTCCTTTGTAAACAGTTTATCTCCTAATGTTTGGTGTCCTACAGCAAGCAAACATTAACAACTAGACTAACTGCTTTAAGTGTGGCCCAAGAAGCTCAACAGTATATATTATGCTTGCAACTTCAACAGTAAAAGTTGTATCCTCATTTTTCAGTGAGCTCTAGTCATAAAGCATTAAATACATCCATACAATATTTTAAAAGCACCTAATTCGTTAATAAAAAGGGACACTGAAGTCACATTCTACTTTTCCCAACAAGCAGAGTAAGAAAAGCATTTGCATGAACTGCTCCCCGACACCCCCACTCCCTATACACAGAACATGAAAGCTTTACCTACTTCCAAAGCAAACAGGAAGCTAAAAAGGAAGCAAACAATTCATGGGAAAAGTTGTTTGGCTTTAAAAAGTAACATGTGTATTTGTTTATTTTGATGACAGATTGAGTTACTGAGTCAATATTTAGCTTTCTTGTTCAGTACACCTGTTGAGCATTGAAACACAACAAGCTTGTCAGTTGCATATAAAGCAACAATTTTTCTGAGGTAGACTAAGGAGGATGCTGTTTAGAGCTGTTTCAAGTTTAAATGTATATATAGAGGTCCACGTTTTATCTTCAGTATTTGTCATCCATAAGTAAAGATAACCTAGCTGAAATCTAGCATGGTGAAAGAAAACATGTAAAAATATACTGACAGGAAACAGACATCAGAAAAGCACAGTATCTTCTGTGCACATACGTTGTTCTTCACTCTCCTCCCCAAAACACCAATCAACTTACCAAGTTAAACACAGTCTCGACCAAATCTCTGTTGGACACTTCACCAACTTCCACCAGTCCTGTCAGCACAGCAAATTTCATCCTGATACCCCGGATGGGGACTCCTGGATTCAAAGGCTGCAGCAAACTTGCCCCTTCAGTAGCATTTCCTTCTTTCCCCGCTCCTCCTCCATCATCACCTGTTGGCTGAATAACTTGTTTGTCTTCACTCGCCATGGCTAGCTCCCTTCAGGTTACGACTTGAAGCGCCAGGGGCACACGCTCGCCGCTCCAGGAAGAAGGGGAGACTCGGGTTCCCGGGCAGGCAACCAGCGACCCGCTCCCCCTCTTCAGCTCCGGCTCCTGAGGAAGCCGCGTCCGGCGGGGGGCCCGACAGGCAGGCAGGAACGGGGGGAGGACGCGCCCTCGGATTCCCGGCTCTCTCCCTCAGCAGGAGGCGTCTGTCCACAGCTCTGTGCCCTCACGCAGGTATTTACAGCCCTGAAGGACAACCCGAGATACTGTTCAGCTCGCGGCGAGCCCGGCACTCCCCTCTCTCCCGGGGGTCCCGCCTCCGGCCAGCAGCCCCATCCCCTGTCCCGCACCGGGCAGGCGGCAGCGGCGGCCG
>JBAFWW010011058.1:0-29398 GCA_036873685.1 Agapornis canus | reverse complement strand
AGGCTTTCATATTTATAGAGCATTCTTGCATGTAGGTTTTGACAATATGTTTCTAAATGGAACTACAACAGGCTGAGATGTAAACGAGGCTGGGAATATGTACTCTGTAGTGATGATCAAGGAGGATGCTTCTGAACCTGTTTTTATTAACTATGGAAGGATAGAAAAGGAGAATTCTCATTAAACATATGGAGGACATGCAGATGTGAGGAGCTACCAGGAGATTGTATAATATGGTCAGAATTATGAAAGAAAAAAGGAGATAAAAAACCATCATAGCAGAAAAAGCCTAAAAATTAGGACACATTTCAATGAGAATAAACCATGGGGCACACTTTTCAGGTAGATATAATGAGGTACCATGTAGGAAAGATCTGATGTTCACAGAGAATCTCAGTCTTCTGAACTTTTTTGCTAGCAAAAATCTTAAATAAGTGTCTAGAAGGAGAAAATCTAGAGACCAAGCCAGTTTTCCTCTCTCATTTCTTTTCTCAAAACACTCTTGTACTTCTACTCCTTGATTTTCACCAGCATTTTTAAAATAAAATGGTTTTATCATCTACTGATACAACCTGCACCATCTTGTCTTTCCCTTAGCATACTTAGAGCTGGAAGGTCTGAAAGCAAGTTTCGACCATTTGTTCTTGCAAACTGATTTCCTCTGCAGAATCACTAGCAATTCAAGAACCAGCAAGGTCAAACTGTATCCTTAAGAATAAGCATGTAATACTTGAAGGGTTTTTGTAATTCACGCTGGTAGCTGGACTAACCCCAGTATTTTTAATTAAAAGTCCGGACACTTTTTACATGTCAATTTCTATGTAAAAGATCAGTAACTGTAGCAGTCAGGAGGTATCTGGCTTTCTTTGTCCTAGCAGAGATTTGTAATGCCTTTCTAACAGCTCCTTAAATCCTGATGATTTGTGTGGAAAAATAAGTTTAACTGGTACAAGTTTAACTACCATCATAATGGTGGGCTTTACTCTCCAAGGACAAGAGTTTTCATTGAATGATAGCTTTCCACGGAAAATCTCTGTGCCCAGAAACCCTGGGAAGTGTTGCAGACTCTTCCCAATACAGTTTATTCTCCAGGATCTCACATCTTGCTGCTAAAATAAGGTTTGACTGGGATTAAAACTGCAGTCACTTGCCACTTGAAAAGGTTTTAGAAGCCAGTCTGAACGGGAATCCAGGTGCCACAGCCAAAGCCCATCCTGGAATCTTGAGAGTCCCCAGAGGCTGATAATCACATTTAGTTTGTGTATTAATTGCTGAAAAGTATTTGCATTAAAGAACAACAAAATTATATGATTTCAGACTATCAAAAACCATCAGGTCCTGAACATGTTAAGCCCACCTAAAGCATGCATCTTTAGTACTTTAGTATATTTTCATAGATGCCACTGAAGTATGAAAGGAAGTTGGTGTTTCCCTGGCAGTTGCTTATTCCACAAAAACCCTCAAAAGAAATAATAATAAAACCCCCCTGCAATTATCTGGGTTTTCATGCCAGCATTTGTGCGTTTGCTGCTGGAAGAGGGGAAAGCATGTTTAATGAACCACTGGTCTTGGTAGACCAGCTCTTATGCATTCTTATTGTCTGAATGAATGGAACCAAGGAACAAAGATTTTAGAAAAAAGAAACAGGAAGTAAATCACTGAATTATTTCCCTCCTGCTGATAGTTCTGGAAACCCACTGATTTAAATGATGTTCATGGAGCTGTAGACTGAGGTTTTTTTCATTGCATGTCAGTAGATAATTCCATTTAAGCTTTTAAATGAAACTTAAAAATAGATGAATAAAGATTAACGTATGCACTCAGAAACAAGAAGTTTGTTGGAAAAGTCAAGTAATCTGCTTGTTTGTTTTTAGAAACCTTTTTACAATGTTCCCCTAATGACTGCTGAAGAGAAGTAGCTTTTAAAGCTGGAGCAGTAGGGGAAGGTGGATGAGCTCCCACGTGTAGATTGCACATTCCTCATATGGGGGATTTAGAGTTTACAAAGAAGAGTGTAAAAAGCACCACTGGGTACAGATGTCCATGTATTAAATCCAAGTTCTATTAACAAAATGACTATTTAAAGCCTTTTCTTTCCACTGGGCTTATACTGAACAAAAAACAGTCGACAACTGTGGACAAAAAGCCCTGAGTGCTTTATATTTGTCAAATTGCCTCTTTAGTGGCTGCATTAGGAATTCAGAAGCAAAAGAAAAAATTAAATGCTTCAGGCTTTTGTGTTGAAACTTCTTTAACCAGAGGCTTTACTTGACCTTCACAATGCACACATTTTTCATTAACCTGATGAACTGGACATACTGTCAGGTTTGGTTTAGGACAAAGAAACAATAAGAGGAAGGCATTAAGGCCTTTAAGACTCTTGTTAGACCTCTTACCTCTATAGATAACATTTAACTGTTTCTGCAGTGACTCACCCCATACTTTCATAACTATGCAAGTTAATATTCTCTGTTCAACTTGAACTCAGTATCTTTATAGATGGCTTTCTTCTTCAGGTTGTTATTTTTTGTTTTCATAATCTGTTATCTTTATTAGTTAAAATAATTGCTTTATTAACATAACATGAAGGGATAAGTTAATAGAAAAATTGGTTGAATTCCAAGTTACATTACAAAACAAAATTACATTACATACAAAATTACAAGTTTCTCTAAGTGAAATGAATGGGATTGAAAAGCCTGTAGTGGATATTTATTCTTTAGGAATTCACTTGTCATTCATGAGAATCACAGATGGCTCCTGGATTAAAGTCAGTGATCTAAATGAAGTATGTGGTAAAGAAATCAATGGATAAAAGAAAAGCACTTCACTAAATCATATAATCATGCATCGAGGATGAAACCTAGGGTTTTCAGCTCCTCTTTATGTAGGCAGTGGTGTTCAGGTTGTGGAAGGCCAAGAATCCAGAAATGTTAGTTCATTTTTCCCTTATACGAATGAAAGCTGTAGCAGTGCACAGAAGTTGACCCCTATTCCTTCCTCCATCATAAGGAGTCTTTTTGAGCCAAGTTTAATCTTACAGACAACAGGTAGGAAAGTTCATCCCTAGCCCTGAGAAAGACAATTTCATAATACTATACACAGTATTGCTATATTATAATATTGCATAGCACATGTATTGTGCATGGTAGGTGTCCAATATATATTATGTATAGTGTAATACTACATATAAAAAGAAAGGTTCTCTTGTTTGATCTAAAGAACTTAACACTGGTTTTCATCCAACAAATGAATGACTGCATGGAAAACAAGAGGTGGCTGTGAGCAAAGGCCACTAAACGCATACAGGATGAAACAGCAGAAAGCTGTACTGCTGTTTGGCCATAAATGTTAAGACCAGAGGTTATCACAGACATTTGACGACAACAAGAAGTATGGCTAATCTTACTAAATCTAGAATAAAGATCTGAGTTACTTATTCAGATTCACTAGATAGTCAGTGAAGAGAAGGTGGCATATTTTATCTTGTCCAGGGAAGGAATCTTACTTGGGTTGGATTAAATGCTTCCTATTTCCTTTCACTGTCTATACAGAGTCATTGATGACCAAATCAGAAATAGACATGTAGAAGCAAGTGTCCACAGCTGGTGAGATGCATCCCATCAGAGAAGTCATAGCTCCTCCAGGGCTGTGGTTATGCTGCTATCAGTAGATAAGGTTGGAACAATGCTGATGGTTCATCTAATCATGTATATCTTTGAATGACTATAAAAATGTTAGTCTTATAATGAATAAGTTTCAAGGGTTCACCTGTCAGCTTTCAGAAAACTATGAATCAAGAAAGAGTTGTTACCACAGTTTCATTCTTCAGTGTCATTCTTGAGAATTACAGCTTTTGAGGTGTTTTTGTCATCAGAGCTGTTGTCTCAGGCACATGGGCAGTACCAATCTGAAAGGGATACAGAAATGCAGTAGGTATTCAGAGGTGTGGAATTTACTTACTGAGTAAGTAAATAAAATGGGGCTCATCAGTCTGAAAAAAAATTTTCTAAAAAAAGAGTACAAAATCAGAAAGACCATGTAAAAAAAGACAGACTTTTTTCTCACTGTTCTTCATTTCATTAATGCCCCTAATTCTTGTGTTGTGAGGTGACAGGTTAAAAACATGCAGTGTAGATGTTGGGGTTTTTTTCTATGTGATATCACTCTGTCATAGTACAGGCACTTTATGCCTGCCCCATTCCCATAATCTTTCCTTGGCTTCTGCTATCAACAGCTACTGGTATCAAGGTGCTGATCTAAATGAGTCAATGGGGATATACTGATGACCTTAGTGTGTGCAGAGTATGCCTTTTTATTTACAATCTGGTACCTGAGATGTATGTATCCAGAGTAGAGATACCTTCTGTCTTGAATTTGGAAAGAAGCATCTGGAGGATACATGGATTCCAAAAGAATATCCTCAAATTTCAGCAGATTGAAGAGCCTGAGTAAGTGAAGAGGCCCTGCCTAATAAATTCACTAAGCAGTTCTTCCTCATTCCCTTCCCTACTCCTCTCTTTAAAGATGATTTCATGACTTTAGAAAGATCACAGACTGAAGAAATAAAGAATTTTCTGAGCCATTACTGGAGCTTTTCAGTAAATCTGATTTTTCTAGGATAAAATTTTTAATGCCAGGTTTTATTTATTTGGGATTTCCTGTAGTTGAAGCATGGATCATCCAGGGACAGGAGCTCTTGAAGCAGGGGTACCATGAGAAATTGGAAATAATAAGCTGTTTTACTGAGATGCCATACAAGCATCTGAGTTCAAGTATGTCTAAAGTTATAGTTTTATATTTAAGATAGAATAAAGTATCCAACTCCTTGTGCAGGCCACATGGGAATTACAATAAAGCCAGCTTTCTCAGCTTTGGACTAGGGTAAAAGCAGCAGCATGACTACTCTACATGACTCCTACAGCGATTTCAAAACCAGCACTGACAGAAGCTGAGAAAAAAGGCATCCAGTATTCCTCTCTATCAGTGCAACTGCCTCAAAACGAATGGGAGAGACTGTGTTCAAAACCAGAGACATTCCTTTGAGGCAAAGGGCTGAAAGTTTCAAAAGAGGGTAGGTTTTTTGTCAGCACTTGCAGCATCATGTTTTCAGAAGTTGCCACTGTCAGCTGGAAATGACTGCCCTGAAGCCTAAGCATGATGACTGGCTGTGTAGAAAATAAGCCCATTGCACTGGGAATTAAAACAACTTTACTGACCATCTTCACTCATTCACTCTAACCTTCTGCAACAGTTTAAGCAAGAATATTTTAGATCACATTATGAAAAGACAAGGACTGGGTCAGCTCATCTGGGAACGGTCAACATCACCACATGTGTATGCCACTTGGTTTCTTGCAGCTGTGTCATCCTTAGAGGCTGGTCTCTGTTTTACTTAGGTCTGTGTCAATTGCAAGCTTTTAACCCCTTGGAAAAGAGAACAGGAGAAAAGTTACAAGGAAGAAAGTTACCTGGTGGCTATCTGTACTAGGGTTTCTCAGAGCCTTCTGGTGGGTGCTTGGTGTGGTGGTGTGAATGAAAGGCAATGTGTACTGTCTGAGCTAGCTCGTAAGAGCTGCATAGTGTGCCAAGCTGTACTCCTGCAAGGGCTCAGCAGTGCAAAACACAGTACCTGAATGTGGGTCATCCTGAGTACATGCCATGAGTCACCTGCCACACACCTTGGGGCTGTCTTCCAGTTACCTCCACTTGTCTCTTTCTTGGTGCAGCAGCCCTGATCCACTCTGCTTCTCCCAGAGGGCTGTCCAGCAGCTCAGGTTGTAGAGGTCAGAGCTCGTGGGTGTCCTTGGGAGAGGAAAGTGGGGCCTAATACAGCTTTGTCAATGCCTCTTTGCTTTTCAGGATTAGGGAGTCAAAATATAGGATATTGTAGATCATAAAAGCTACTACAAATACATTAATACTTGTTGTCTCCATCACAAGTGTAATCATGGAAAGTGCCATCCATCAAGCTTAAAATCAGGAACTCTGTGCTCTTAAAATGTAAAATCTCCACTTGTTATACCCTGAGACCAGTTCATTCACTGAGAGAGAGCACAGTCCTGTGGGCTCAGCAATGTTTCTGAGAACTGTTTTGCTCCACAGCAAGGGCCTCTGCATTCTGCTTTCTTTTAGTAGGGGTTCTCAGCATGACAGCTGAATTCTTGATTTGTTTCATGCAGGTTTGCATCCCAGTAAATAGCCAAATTCCATTTATCAGATGTTTCATAATATATGCTTTTTGGTAGTTATGGAATTGCTTTTTTGTGAACATAAGGAAAAGAAAACAAGGAAGCTGTGTGTTGTTTGGAAGCTCTTGTCAGAGTATTTTTATTCAAAACTCCAAAGTTAAAATTGCTTTCATTAGGTGGCATTTGGCAGGTGAACTGTACAAACCTAATGTCGCGGTTTAAGCCATGACAAGTTTCGAAAGTTAAATGAGCATATAGCTTCCTTACCACAGCTGAATTCCTCACGCAAAGTGCTGCAGGCACTGCTCATGACTGCAGGGATTTCCTGTCAGCATCTCCCACAAACAGCCCCTCTTCCACTCTCTCATCTCCTGCTAAACAAATGTTTTGTAATACTAACTCTGGCATGCTGTTATGGTTGTGGTAGAGCAGTATGTGTGGGTCTCTGGAAAAATATGAGTCAAAAGGTACATAGGTACTGCTAGCAGTGAATTTAAAACCATTTCTCCAATGATTAGTTGGTATGTAACATACATACACTCTCAGGTAAATACTCATTAAAGAATCTTGGCTATAAGAAGATAGGTAAAAATCTAATCCTGTTTGGAAATAATCTACCAAAAGAGTGCAACGCCTCTAAGGAAAGAGCAAAACAGCAGTTAACCGTCAGTACTGGTGTTGTCTGACACGCTTTCATAGCTAACACAACGTCTAAAAGTCTGAATCAGAGATGCTTAGTAGTGTTTCAAGATCAGTTTAACACCAAAGAGTTTTTTCAACCTCTTCTCTCTCCTAACACTAGATAATCATCAGTGCCACCCAGAGCAGGGGCCAGAGAACAAGATCACCTCTCATGGTGCATCTGGTGGCATGGTGTGGCAGGACAGTGACACTCACAAATCTGAATCAGTGGTCCATAGCCAGAGCACTATAACAGGGAAACAGAGAAAATCATGGGTTTGCTAATGGATGTGGCTGTGGCCATGTTTTGACAGGATACAAGATCTCATTTTACAGAAACCAGACTCACCAGTATGTAACAATATGTTTATCTGAGGATTCCCACAGCACTGAGAAGTAATCGCTTTCCCTGCTACACCAAAACGGACTTTCCCACTTTCTGTGGCAAGAAAATCCTGGATCCCCAAGCCTGCTCTTCTGAGATGAACTATTAAATGAAATGACTATGATAACAAAGCTTGCACAGCAACTGCTAAGTATGATATTGTGTCCGGCACAGTTTATGGTTTAGTTACACTTATTATAAATTCAAATATCCCATCTAGTATATAAGCTAATTTATACTGCTGTATATTAGAAGCATGTTAATCCTTTTAGGCAATGAATGTTTAAGAGCAGCTGTTGATTTAGTCTTGGAGAAAGGTTTCAATGCATCAGGGAACCCTCTGTAAAGGGCTTTCCAGGCCCACACATTTAGGTCATTTTACTTCAAAAGTATGTATTTTTCAAGCCTCTCTAAACAAAAGACAAGATTGTGTAAACTGAGGAAACATTTCTAACTTCAGTGGGGTTATGACCATTTACCAGACGCTGGTCCTTGGTCTCCAGGCTGGAATTGAAGTCCTTGGAAATGCCATATCAGAGATAGTTTTGTGATTACACTAATACTAGACATAACTCCAATGGTCATGACCCTTTTCCTGATCTTCTAAGAGGCATCCAATTTGCTCTTTTTTATGATGACTCTTTTCATGTTGTTATCAGAGCAGCAGATGAAACCCGCCTCTTTAGTCCTTTTTAAAACAACCCACAATATAAAGGCATCACCTTTGTACAAACTTGTGTCAGGTTGTTTCGGGTTTTTAATTTTAATTCCTGAAGGAAGATATATCTTTGTTTCCAGAGCTATTTCTGCATAGACAACAAACAAAAGTAAAATGTAAGAAAACCACAATCCATATGATACCTGCCTTTTATCATTCTCTTTCCCATTTGGCTCCTTTTCTGAATGGGAACCAACAGAATGGAAATCAAATGTAGCACAGGGAAAAAGATCACAAATATTTAGAATCATGTTTATTTTATGGTTTTAATACTTGGCAAAAATAGCCCCCAAAACTGAGTGCATGTGGAAAAAATGCAAACTGTGCTCTGCTTCTTCAAAATGCAATTGTGTTAATGCCACATGCAAAACCAGAGCACAACACTGCATAAATGCCTATTCTTTGAACTTTACTACAGTGTAAATGTTGTCATGTTAGGTCCTATTTTCACATTCTCTTGACACCACAGTTTCATCAGTCACCTGTTGTGTTTGCCCACTGGTACTACGTTCTCAATTGCACACTATTTATCATTCTCTAGTTACTGGGGTAATATACTTAGCAAAAAGCTGACTTTGATTCTGTTATGTCAAGGCTTCTTATATAACAATAAGTGTCCACTTAGCTTTTTTCACTTTGCCACATCTCTAAAAGTAATGGCAAGCTAAACATCACCTTGGAAGAGCTCAGATTTGAGAGGCTTTGAAGTTGTGGAGGCAAATATGCTGCAAACACAGGTCTGGGTTTAATTACAATAGTAATCGGCTGTCACTTGTGTAAGTAGGCAGTAACCATCTATTTCTCTTTGGTTAACGTAATTCTGAACACATGGAGGAAGCCTTAAGAAATGAAAAAAGCCATCTTCAAAAAAACTTACAAAACAAATACATTAGTGCATAACATGGAGAGAGGAGATGACCTCAGCAGAATAAGCTCTCTCCAGCTTGCCTATGGTAAGACCTGTAAGTATTGACACATGAGAAACATTTTGAAAGGGAAAAGAAACACCCCACCATTTACTGAACATTTACTGAAATGCTGGTTATGTCCTGTTTAATCCATTCATCATTCTTTTTTATTTTTTTCTGGACTTTCTTTTTTCCTTCGCTGCCCTTCCATGGAAACATAACAGAGTCTATTGTTTTGTTTAATTTTTGTCATTTGCTTTTCTTCTATTGACCTCCTCCAATATGTGTCTGATTCTATTTTTTTCAGACAAGTTAATAATTCAGGAAGAGGAAAGACATTTTCAGGGCAGCTTGAATATAAATGATAAACTGTAAGTCACATTTGTTTGCACATGGATAGTATTTGTGGTTTCACACTGTTCCAGAGGCTCTGCTTCCAAGAACTGGCTGGGTAGTTTGCCTGTTATTTATCACACTGTCCCAAGCAGATGATTTCTGGATTATTAAGAGAGCTGTCATTGCAGTCTTACAAGCAGGCTGAACTGAACTTGCTGCTTTTGAAATATCTAGTAGTTGTTAGAAAGGAAAAAAAAAAACCACCAAAGCCCAGAAATACTCGACTACTGACCTTGTTAAACACTGTCTAAATGCTAGCAGTATTTTATCTGTAATTAAAGCCTAGATGATCTTTCCCAGCCTTCCTGCTCTCCATGGCTTCAAGCAGTTGCAATCCCAACCTGTCTTTAAATCATGGGGAGAGGATTACATTAACGATTATTAACTTCTTGAAGTGACAAAGGCTCTCAGGCAACAAACTCTCTTCCAAAGAGCAGAGAGCAGTTTACTTTCAGCATCCCAGTGGGATTAATTCAAACAGTAACCTAACTCCAAAATATTCCAGAGGGAGTTTTCTTCCCTCACTTCAGAATCTAGATTAGCAGAGCCCCAATGTAGGGATGACACTACCAAGGAAATACTTTCTATATGTCTGGAGAGCACCTGCCAGTCCTTCTCTTCAGTGTATAGAAGTGAAAGGCATTATCTGAGTCTCTCCAGGGAAATGCAAATTCATCCTAAAAAATATTGAATTGTGTGCCTGCTTACTGTATGGATTTCACAAACACAAGTTACAGCCATTGCTCTCCGGTATGTTAGGGTAGTTATATGTAGTCTATTTAGGATCATTTCATGATTAAAGGATAGGAAATGGTTATTTTTATTTCAATCAGTTAAACTGTCCACATTGCACTGTGGTAGCAAAGACTGTGACCTGAGAAAGTTTGCCAAGTTCCATGACACATCTCTCAGTACAAGCAAATCATATATAAACCCATCTTGGGTTACTCAGTTTCCTTTTCTGGGCTGTGGGAAGCTAGAAGAGAATCTGTGAGTGTTATTATTACATTTACTTGTTTCATATCACTGAGCCTTGAGCATCAAACCTGTGGAAATAGAAAAGAGTCAAAAATATTCTTTAAATCTTTTGCTTTGGATTCTAGGCTGCATTTACCTCTGTATTTCCTGTTTATTTATGTGATTAATCCATATTAATATTTCAGAGAGGGTTCAATCCCAGAGTATGTGGAGAAGTATGTTCAAATAAAGTTAAGTTCCTAAAGATGAACTGAAAACAGGATGGATTATTCAAAAGCAGCTAAGCTGCTTTTCTGTCAATTTCTTCATGACTTTTTACTGTCTGTCAGCAGTGTGGGTGCCTTCCCAAAGGAAAATGGTAAAGAAAAAAGGCTTAATTTTACTAAGAGATGAACTGGCTAAGGTCAGCCCTCTGCCCATGCACTGACTGGCTTTTGCAAAGATAAAAATGGCATGATTTAACTGTGTTTTTTATCTTTGAATACCTCATATATACTCATCAACCCAAAACTGATGGAAAATATGCTCAATGAAGACAATCCTTTTCACTTTTGATTAAGCTGGAAATCTAGTTCTTTTAGGAAAGTGTTTAATGGAATTTCTGCTACACAGAAAAATAAACCCAGTAATTTCCCCCTTCTTTAACTAGATATAGCAGTAGCTTAAAAAATGTAATGGATTATACTTCATTGTACTTCTGTGATGGAGGGCTATTTGGATTCCATTTTCATTAGAAGACAACTCTTAACCCAACCTACAGAATTGTTTCCCTTTCTTTGCTGTTTTCCAGATACTATCTTCTACCCTGGCAATATCACCATTTCCTGTCATAGAAGGACAGCCAAAGAATGGAAACAAATGCAAAATTTCCTATTAAAACATTCCATTCACCAGGAATAACATTTGAAACAATTAGAACAATCTTCCATTAGCTAAGTCCTCCTGTGCACACTAGTTGAACTAAAATGCGTGCTGTGGAATTGCAATCCTGTCTGCTTGGAAAGGTAAATGAAAACTTTCCAGAAAAATTGTTTTTCCTGCTGAGAGGGCACTGAATGTAAAAAAAAAACCAACCCAACAACAACAAAACCACAAACAAACAAACAAAAAAACACAACAAAAAAACCCCCAACAAACGAAACCAGGCAAATCCTAACACTCAGAATAGCACAGGGATTTGCAACACTCATGTCCAATACAAGAAGAGACTTATTATAAGAGCAAGCAGTGATGGGACACCGGGGAATGGCTTTACAATGGAAGCTGATATATTTAGAAGAAGATGTATTGTGAGGGTGATTAAGTGCTGGCACAGGTTGCCCAGAGTAGCTGTGGCTGCCCCATCCCTTGAAGTGTTCAAGGCCAGGTTGGATGCGGCTTTGAGCAACCTGGTCTAGTGGAAGATGTCCCTGCCCATGCCAGGGGTGCTGGAACTGAATGATCTTTAAGGTGCTTTCCAACCTAAATCATTCTATGATTCTATGATCATTTATTGGTTATTAATCAGAAAATTTTGCAACAGATTCAGTGCCCACTGTTACTGCATTATGCAGGGTCTGTTTCCCAGAGCCCTGTCACCCATCTTTAGATCATGTTAAATTTTGAATTATTTTTAGAAGTTATATTTAATACTGTGATTTCCATTTGATTTCCAAGAGCAGTTAAGTTGTCGTATTAAGCTTGTGAAGATCAATGTCCTGCATCAAGTATTAGTGAATACTCAGTTTCCTTCCAAACAACTAATTCATGTTCCAAAATGTAAGTGGTCATAAACACATTATGTGGTCAAGTGCTGAAAGGTCAGTTAAATATGCTATGACTGCTGGCCTGAAAGATAGCAAAGATAGTGAATGTGCATTCATTTCCATTCTTTTTTCATATAAATGGTCTCAAACAGTCATTCTCTTAGGTTTAGTTCTGCCAACTGTCCCACTGCAACCAGTGGGTTAGCTCATTTAAAGTAGTTATGTAAATGACAAGAATATGATTACCAAAAGATTTTGAATCTTACTTCTAGGATTCACAGTGTTTTCCACTGTACTCTGTTAATAAAGAGTGGTGTAAACATTCCTCATGAGGCCTTGAGAGAAGTGTCAAGTCAGCAAGAGAAATGCCAAGCAAAAATGTGTCCTTTTAAAAGTGTCCTGATGTGATGAGGACATCCTGAATGACGCCTTTCTGGCTCTAAGGCTCTGAGGGCTGATTTCAGTAGAGTATGTGTTTCTGGACTCCCAGCTCTGTCTATCAGCCCATCTATAGTTTTTGCTAAGTCTAGCAGCACCTAGTGTGTTTGAAGATCAGCTCAGAAAGGGTCATTTGGGCTTAACTTGTTAATCTTTAAAACTTGAAAGGGATGTGTCCCCATGGCAGCTCAAGAGAGCTTCACTGGGTTATAAACCAAGATATCAGTTTGGTTCATGTAGAACACTGTGAATCCTGGTTTCTGCATACCAGTGTGGGAGACCTTACCTGAGAAAAGCATTTAAGCTGGTGGTCCATGAACTGCCTTGGAAAGGATTTTGTTATGCTCCAACATTTTGCTGTTCAGAACAGATTGAATTGATATGAAATTCAGGATGGGACTCAGCCATAATGAAAGAGAATTTTTGTTGTTAGGTGACTGTTCAGCTTGCAGTTAGCTCTAATTAACTCCCTTGTTCCCTGATTAGTGATTGCTGGCCTTCTGCCCCCCTGCTTCATAATAATAGTATTAAAGAACTGTATTCAAGTGTAGCCTGTTACAGTCTCAGGGATGCCACTGTGGGCTCTGCCTAGATGCTGCTTATCTCTGTTTTTGTAAAAAAGGAACATCAACATTAAGTAAGAACAACTGAAAGAATGTGGCAGAAGAAACAGACTTGCCACCTGATGTCCTGCTGTATTTTGGTATACTTCTGTAGTTTCAAGCTCTGCTTTTGCATGCTGGGAAGGTTTCCACCACTTAGATCTGTGGCTGGAGGCTTGGCAGTTGGCATTTCATCCAGGCATCATTTAATCCTCTGTTTCCTTGCTTTGGTGATAGTGTATCTATCTCCAAAAGGAGCTTAGGTGCAATTCATGTGTCTGTGCATTACCGAGTGGTCAACCATGAGACCATCTAGCTCCTCAGTCCTTTTCATTCCTAAAGGCATACTTAATTTCTGTCCTTACCTGTAAAAGTGTCTTTGCTGCAGGAGAGACAAATGGGTATGTAGATCTTTCCTTGTTGGGTGCCTGTCTAAAACTTAGGCACCTGGTGTGTAACACCTAGGTGCCAGGGGGTTTTTCTAGATAGTCCCCTCCTGCCTAATTCCCTCAATTTAGCATGAACTTGATCCTGACATGCAGGAACAAAACCTTACTTACTCAAAACAGAGTTAGGGCTCAAGCTCACAATTCAAATCCTGGCAGTCTCCTTAGCTGTAATTTTTACAAAGAACCTCAGTGTTGATACACAAGACAAGAAACAGGAAATGCTGAGCAGCATTTGCACAGAAGGTGAGGAGAGCACAAGGTATGTTTTCTCTTCATGACTGAGATGTCCTCAAGTTACTGCTGCATTGTGTGCTTCTCACCAATACCTCTGCATGGTGACTACCCATTTCCGCAGCTACTTTTGCAGCATCTAGGGAGTTAGATTTCAGTACAACAAGAACAACAAAAAGGATGGTAAAAAAAAAAAAAAGTTTAGGATAATAATTGCACTACTTTTCAAAAGATAAAACTATCTCACCCTTTCTTTCTGAGCTACTAGATTCAGAAGGTGGCCTTCCATTTCAAACTGTTGTAACTGACTTTCCTCTTTGAAAATTACTGTCCTTCTGTTCATGCAATGACTTTGTTCTCATGACTAAAGCATTTTATTATTCTTGCCTCTAAATTAGCTTCAACATTTAAAAACTGTAGATATTTTCTGTTTGTGATTTCCCTCCAAGGCATATGTATGGTTATTTTAGTTCTACATTTTCCTGCCTTACATTTGCAGCCTTAATATAATTTGATTTCTTTTAAGAGGACCTCTATTTAATTTCTTCTATATAGCAGCCTTCATCTTATAACCACTTCAGTTTATTATCTGTATTTTATTTGTGGAGAGCAACAGGATACTTCTTTCTTTTGAATTTATCATGTTTTGTATAAGTCTTATAATAAAGTGGGAGTAATGAGATTGAAAACATCATTGTACCTGTATAGACATGTTGCAGAAACAAAGAAAAGAGAAATTATTAAGAAATATAGTCTACTTGGTCATCAGGTCTTTCCAAGCAGCACAGGAGGAGAAAATACACCAGAGTTGAGGTGCAGTGCTTTTGAAGAAGACAGAGGAGGAGGGAATGAAGTGCCAATACAACAGATACTTACTTTTAGCTTCCTACTGATTTTCTTTTTTACAGTGTTTGAATCAGTGCTTTGAATAATTGGAGCTAGATAAGCAATGGATAGTTGAATTTTTTACATCACTTAGTTCACCTTTAATTGGCCCATTTTACTAGCCTTTTCAGCAATTACTGTTAACCACTTATGTAGCACCTTAATGGTCCTGTAAGAGGACTTTATATTTTTCAGAACTAATTGCTGCCTTATAACAGAAGAGGAAAGTGGGACTCCAAGTCCCCGAGGTAAGTTTGAATGACAGCTTTTGCACAGCTTCTGATAAATAACTCTGTCTTTATTGTGTTACAAAGGCATTTGACCACTTAAGAAACATTTTAAGATCATCTGTCACTGTCATTGTTTTGCTTCAGTGCACTATGCACTAAAAGCTTTATTTCCACGGGGAAATTAGAAAATCCACCTGCAAAATTATCCCTATACCTCCAAGCTAGCTGCAGAGCATTGGATTTGGCTAATAATGTAGAATAAATCCAAGTGAAAATAATTAAATAAATGTGCAGTTTCTTTTCCTTCCTCTGTACCTGACAGTTACATGAACACCTGAAACTCCTTTTCTCTCAATGCCTACTGCCTTAGGACAAATCCTTTATACTTCTATAACTGTGCTCTAAATTGACAGTCTTATTTTCTGCTGGGAAAAGAAAGGAATACAAATAAATCAATTCTGGCATAGTGTAGATACTTCATGAACATGTTGGTCAAAATCCTCACATTTGTGGGAACTTTCTAGTAATAACCTTTTGAAATCTGACACATTTGCTGAGCTAGAGGAGATAACATGTTCTGCTTGAACACAGGTGCTGGGACCTGGGTGTTTAAGGAGCTGTAAAGAAAACAGAACAAAACCATGGTCAAAGCTCTGAGAACTTGGAGTCTAATATGCAAGATGAGTCAGCAGATCGCTAAAAGTCCGTAAGTGCTTATCAAGAGGAGACAAGACAGTTGTCCTGGGAAATTACCAAACTAGGAAAAGGACTGTTGAAGCATTATGGAAAAAGAAAGTTTAGGGAAGAGTTTAAAGACAGACTGGGAAGTTTTGCACAAATTTGTAATAGATTGCTCTCAAACATTAGCAGTACCTGGAAAGAAAGGCTAAAGCTCCTTTCTGAAAATCTGGCCAGATACAAGTTAGCCATAGGCTCTGAACAAAGCCTGAAGCTGGCTTCAGAACTAAATCAGGAGAAAAAGCATTTCTGGCTGGGAAGGTACGCTAAAGCCTTTCTTTGATATGAAGGAGAGGAGAAACCTCAGAGATGGAAACAGGCTAATGGCATGGATAAAGTAACAGACTTGGAAAATTATCACTGCAAAAGTCTTCTGGGTATATAGGGAGGACATGGGATTTGCTCAGGCCCAAGAAAGCATGCTACATGCATGAGATGAGGTCCTGGGTAACAGTTTGAGCTGAATGAATGAATCAGAAACAGTCTATTTTAGAGATGTCAAGCAGAAAGTTGCTGTGAGACTGAGTGTAAGGATTTCATGAACATGAAGGGCAGTTTACAATCCTGTGTATTCGGATGCTTGACAGTTCTGTCCACACGAAATGAGCAGAAAAATACTATGGAGAATATTAGTTTTATATTAGCTAATTTGACCCTAAATGTCTACAAAGAAGCGGTAGAGAGAGACTAGGATTTTAGTGTGGACAAAAAAGTAGGATTTATTCCACCTAACTTTATATAGCTACAATGTAGGTATTACCCTTTATAGTGAAAGAAGCACAGATCTTTATTCAGATGCCTTATTTTAGAGAAGTTCTTTAGCAGCTGGGTTAATTGCATCCTACAGTTTAAATATTATTGGCTTGATTTCAGACTACAGAGTAAGCCTACAATGGGTGGTTAAGAAATATATATCTACATTCAGACATATGAATCCTATCCACATGGACAGAGTACAGGGACAGAAGTAGGGCATAGAAGTAAAGGGAGAATTCATGTTTGTAGATGACATTTAATTAGAAAAGATGTACACAGAAAGGGCAGTGCTGTAGGAGATCCACAAAGAGAGAGAGAAAAAGATGAGGACTCACTTTAAAACATACAGAAGAAACTTTTAGAGAGGTAGGAAGGTTTACTTACTGAGGTCAGTAATTAGAGACTGGGGAGAAACACAGGAAAGAGGGCTAAAGATGATGAGTTGAGCATACATGGAAAAGCGTACTGGACTTTGCCAGTTTTCTTTTGGAATAAATGAATAGGTATTTGGGGAAGTGAGAAGCTGATGCAGGCATAAGGAAGATTTTGAGGAATGGGTCAAGTTTGTGAGAAGATTCTTCCTTTTTTGTAAAAACTCAGTCTCCATGCTTGTGAAATGTGACCACAGCAAACACTGCATCCTGAACCTTCCTGCAGAGCACGGGGGATACTCTTCCTGGAGCTGAATGACAGCAGGAGCCAGAGCCACTCTGGGTCCTTAGCAGAACGACAGCAGGAGCCAGAGCCACTCTGGGTCCTTAGCAGAACATTCTTTTTTGCTTATCACTGCAGTGCCTCAGGTGCTCTGTTGTGATGGCTTAATAAACTGTTTCTTCCAAGGCCATACTTTGCAGGGTGTGATGCTTCCTGATGAAGTATAGTACTGCAAGACAATATCTGATTCCTTTGCTTTATGCCATAGCTCACATACAGTGCATGAGCAACTGTGTTTCTGTGAAAGTTCTCCTTACTTTGTTTCTTCTCATCCTCTCTGTTTCTCCTATCTTCCATTTCTGTCTTTAGGGCAATGGCCTAGAAAGGAAAAACTGCAAAATGTGCCATTGCTTAACTATTCATTATTAAAAAAAAAAAACAAACACCTGCAAAGGGTGTACTGGATGTATTACAGATACATAAGGAAAAAAAGGTTACCGCAAATTGTTGCCTGTATATTACTGTTGTGGAATGTACATGTCACAAGCAATGAGGAAAGATTTTCCAGTGGGAAAAATTAAGCTGTTAAGCTTGAAAAAGGCAGCACAGATTAGGAATCAGGATTATCTACTTTTAGCATAATTATTAATAAATTGAAATTGAATTTTACAACAACTACTTTTCCTGATTCAAAGGAATATCCTACCACTAATCATGAGTTTCCTGGAATGGGAGGGATTGATTGTTTTGTTTGTTTTTTAACACACAGAACTAGCATTTCATATCACTGTCATCTTCATTACTGCAAGATGATTAAGCCTTTTGGTTTTAGTTTGATCCAGGCACGAAAGCCAACCATTCTCTTTGTACTGTAGGAAGAATGATAAATCCAGAGCAAAACTATAGCTACAACTCAGCTTGGGGAAAACTTAGAGATATTTTAGTTCTTACCTGCTAAAAATAATGTGTAGTTGGCTGTAAGCCTACTTGGCAGGGGACTTGTAAGAGTTTTTAGGTTTGAAATTCTATTTCAGGTGTTGACTGTCACTTGCTAACCTTATGGCAAAAAATATATGTAGAACCTGGATTTTAGGCTTGAAAGAATTGCAGTAACAGTAAATTTACTTCTATGCACAGATCCATTGAAGCCTTAGAAAAATATTTAAAGGCTGCTGCCACTTCAGGGGTTATATTTCCAGTGTATTTTAATTCCAATAAAGTTCATGTGTTTCTTAAAATAGAAATACTTGTTTTTCTTCTTTAGTTCAACAGTGAACTCTCTAGTTAGATTGCTGCTAGTAACTCAGATACCAGTAAGAGAGTTTTCAGGCAGTGTTAAGACTCCGGGTTTTAGATTTTCTCCTAAAACAGACTAATCAGGATACAAAAACTTTAAAGGTTTTTGAAATGTAAATAATACTTTTTAAACTTAAACCTGTTTCTGTCATGCTGGATGCACATATCTCAGAGTATCATGCAAGTACAGGAGAACTACAGACTGACTTACATCATTTTGTGTTCTAAGATGAAGGCATCATTTGTTTAAAAAGCCAAAATGCATCTATTTTTAGGCTCATGGCTGCTCATGATATAAGTGAAGCTAATTCCAAAATGTTTTCCTAATTACAAAGCAACAGATTATTTTTCTGCATTCCAATAGCACTTTCCTCTGAAATGTTTATGAATACCATTATATAACACTTAATTGCTTGTATTTCTAAGACAAATGTTTGAACACCTTTGAATCCACCAAATATGCTAATATTTGACAGTTTCAGGTGGGTTTTTTTCCCATATCTTGCAGTTCATTTACATTAATATGCTTTTGTGGGATTTTAGAAATATTATGTTATTACATGCAACAATATGTGAAGTTAAAACACTATAATAAATTGCACATTGTGACTTTTGCTATAAACATCATTCCTTGTTTTACTCTTTTGTTCTCAGTCTTCCCCATTAGTCTGCTTCAGAGTTCTGTGTTGGTTGGCTGCAGTCACCACTGTGGTGCCCAGGTTTTTAACTGTTTTTTTCAGTGTTAATGTAGCAAATTATGGAGCACGGCTGAAGCAATGGGAATGTTCACTGCACATAGAAAATATGGATAATACAAACTAGTTCAATGGCTGTTGCTGCTTATTTCCTCTTTCTACTGAAATAAATCTGGCTAAATTAGTTGATCACAGAATGACCACGACCTGTTGTTGTGTGCATCCATCAGGAAGGAACAGCAGTAGTAGTATTGCTGTAGGCTGGATACTTTCTTCAGAGAAAGTGGCTAGGCTAGGACCCTGATGGAATATTGCATGCAAATTTAATCACCTATGCTCTAGTCTCCATGAGTAAAATGTGAGCAACTACCAGGAAGAAAAAAGTCTGAAAGATTCATCTTCTTTAACTAAGTGAAGCAATGGCTGACAGAGAATATCATGGTCTGGAAATACATGAGAGCTGAGAAAAAACACAGTGCTGTTAGTACTAAGTAACCTAACTGACAATGCAAATAAGGGATCCAGACTGTCTGTGATAACAGGTAGGCTAGAAGACAGGATAAGTTTTATCCATCAGAGCCGTGTGGTCTAGAACAACTTACCAGTCCAATAAATATAGCAAAAATGCACATATAGCTTAAATTTTGATCAATTTTTTTTTGAAGAGCACTGTGTATTCTGAGGTCCTCAAGTGATGTTTTATACGAAGATATGAATCTTGAAAACTGTGAATTGAGGCTGTTACACAGCGGTCATTGCAGACAATGTGTACTAAAAGTTTTTAAGTTGGAAGATGAGTCACTGTTTTATCTCAGGCTCAGAAAACCTGCTCTTTCCAATGATTAGGAGAAAATGAAATCTTATCACAAGTTCAATTACTTAAGTACAGCAATTACGTATCACAGTGTAGAATGTTTGGTACAATCCTATGGATACACGTTTCTGATATCAGAGGATTCATAAACAATTTGTGTTAATTTATTCAGCCACTGAGGCAGTAACTCCATTTATAACTTCATTTATAATTTGAAAACCTTTGTCAAACAAATACTTCTGAAATGATCTGTGTTACTAGAAATCCCCAAAATTCCTCTTTTATTTTTTGTGGAATACTAGCTTTTAAGTACAATCCATAAATCCTTTCTTCTAACATCCAAATGTGGGTCACTATTGATATTTTTTTTAAATTTTACTTTTATGCCAAAATGTATCTCACATGAAGATGTACGGAGTGTACAGAAAAAAACCTGAAAGCAGGGTCTCTGAATAAACAGTATGCTTGATGCCATAATCCACTGCAACCTCATGGAGACATCAGCAAACCAACTCATCAGTGGCACAAGTGGGATTTTTGGGGGGCTGAAAGGGGCTCTGAATAGTGTCCCATCAACGATTTCAAGTGAAAAGATGAAGACTTTCTATCAGTGAACACATCCATTCTATTGCAAATACTGTACCAAAAGTCCTTATTATTTGAATGATAGCCTGAGCAAACTCCTCACCCAGAGGTTCAGGCTCTCTGTCTTTTGAAGACATACACAGTGGCTGAAACCTGCGTTTTGTGTATGAACCTCCCACTTCTGGGGGTTTTGTAGTTCCTGGAATGAGCACTCTGCATTATAACTTTGAATATAACCACCTGAACTCTGCCCAGATGCCTTTCTATCTTTCACCATAGAAACTTTGCCACAACACTCTATGTAGCCGTAGTCCCAAATCACACTCATGTATTTTGCAGTAAGGGTATCATCTCTTCAACATAGTTAAAACAAGTTTCCCAAGTATGCTTTGCAGCTGATCAAGACTTTGACAAGGGGCTGTCAATGCTTTCTGGACTGACTGCTTTAGAAGAGGTTACTGTAACTTTCTGAAGAGTTCTTCTAAGCTAATTTTGACTGCATTTACAATTGCATAATAGTCTCAGAATGAACTCTTTCTAAACTGTTGCTGCTTCTTTAATTTGAAAAAAGCAGATTTTATTTAAGTCTATCAGTTACTTAATTTATTTGCTCTCAGGGGAATAAGTTATTCTTGGGCATTGATTCATATTTAAATTGTCTACAAGAAATACATTATTGAGTATTAGGATAATAACACAATAACAGTCTGATTAAGGTGATATTTTTTAAATCATGAATATAAGTTGTCTCCAGGTGGAGGTTCCACAGGTTAATATTTGAGAGAATATGTACTTAGCACAGCCAGATTGGCTTTTGTAATGGATGGAACCTATTTGAAAGCTTATTCTTCTTCATAACTGAGAGACATAACCAAGAATGTTTTTGTCAAAGTGCGTTTGGTAAAGTATATACATTTATGTTCATTGTATTTGCCAGAAAAAGGCATGAAAACATAAAGGTGCAGCTGTTCTGTGACCTTCATACTTGCCTGCGCTGGGGCACCTGGCCAATGCTCTTGGCACAGACAACTGGGAGATCGTAAGAAACTGCATGGCCACACAAGTAAACAATTACAGATCTTGCATAAAGCTGGTTGTTTTTCTAAGGACATAAAAGCAGGAGCCTCTTGTAGCTGAATCTGAAGCCTCACCTATGGTGGATGCACTGCAAAGGAATTTTCCCAAATACCTTAGACTCCTGGCATTGGCAGCAGGGGGGCTTCCCAGCTTGAAGTGTGGGCCTGGATGATGATTTGGTGGTAATTGGAGACGTATTTCTTCTTAATCTCTGTTCTCTTTATGCAGTAATGATTGGATGCATTGCTAATTTTCCTGTGTGCTATACATATATATTTGTTTTGTGTTATTCTTCTTATTTACTATACATATATAGAGAGAGACATACCTGATTTATGTGAATGTGCTTTTTTTGCTTTAGTGTGCTTGTTTGCTTTAGCGTGCTTGTTTAACAAACTGTGCATATTATACAGCTAGTGTGTGGTTGTTTTGTTGAGTACCCTGCCTGTTAGCAGAACAGCTCCTTAACAAAAAACGTTATTAGTATGCAAAATGAAAAGTGAAAACTCTAAGTATTCTATAAATACTATTGATGGGGTTTTGCATTCAATAAAGATCATGTTAGACATCAAAGACATTAATGCATGTGATTAAACACAAATATCTGCTCATAATAGAATCTCACTGGAGAGCTGGGAAAGTCTGCCTGGATGCACAAAAGTTTAAATAATTTAAGGACAGAAAAAGATGTAGTCCCTTGAATAATAGATAAATCAGCAGACTGCGAGGAAGAGATCTAAAGTAAAACTAGTTATCTGAAAAACCCTCTTCAGTGACAGGGGAGATAGTTATGGTGACTCAGAGGTTGCCTCTTGTCAGAAATTAAATGAAATAGGTGTCTCAGAAAATAGTGGCCATTTGAGGATTTAAAATGAAGCAGTTATTCTGGCTATTTCACTGCATTTCCAAATGTAAACAAGCTGACTGTTCATGTATTTATGAGTTTAGCTGCTGGTGTTCATTTTAAGTTGATGTTTGCAGAGGTTGGATGACTTAACTGATTAATAGTGAAGTCAGAGATTGGGTGACTACAGCCATCCCAAATGCTTCCATGTAATCCGTTTACCTTATTAGCGCTGTTTCTGCAGCTGAGGTGTCAGCATGGGAGACTGGAGAATAAAAATATTCTTGTTATGAAGAAGGTAAAAGAGATAAACTACCTTTTACTATAATACGCATTACTAAGAGGAGTCAATTTAATTATGCATATTAGCACAGCTGAATAAAGTTGCTACTATATATTGAGCTATGCAATAATGGAGGATTTTGTGTATTCTTCAGTGAATGGCTGGATTCTTAACTTGGGGACCTACGGCACTGGGCTATCTGTTATTCTGCTAGTTGATGTGGTTGATATTAAAGGAAATACTGGGAAATGTAGGTCTGAATGTGAGAAAATTGGGAATGAAGGATTTTTTGGATTCTCCATCTGATAAAACTAAGACCCAGTTCTTAGAGCCATTATCCTAATTCTGCTGGAAGGAAACATGCAAAATCAGCCTTATTTACAAAATCCTTCCACTGACAGGTAAAAACCCAAAATGCTTGAGTTGTGAAGGCTGGAAAATTTGGTCATGTATTTTCATAGGCGCATACACAGCTCACACACCTCACAGCAATTATTGCAGGCACACATATCAGTTATTTTCTAATTTAGTGAAGCAGTCTCTTCTGTGCATATCTTGAATAATTGACTGTTCTTGATAGAATTTTGTAGATATATTTATCCAAACATTAAACAGGTAGCCCAATACTGATTCTTGTGGGACATCACCAGGTAATTTCTCTCTCCTTAATGAATTATTTATGATTTTCCATTGTCAGTAGCTCACAAGCTAGCATTTGATTATATTGTTGTGTAAGCTAAACTGATTTAATTTTCTCCGTAGACTATCATATGCCTCCTTATCAATTGCCTGTCTAAAATCCAAGTACACCCATGGCATTCACTCCTTTCGAGTTTCTGCCTAAAAAACTATCAATCAAGCTTGTTTGACAGGCTTTATTTTTAGTATTTCCATTTAGTTTTGTTTCCACAACAACAGTCCCATCTATGGATTAGACAATGACAGCCCATAATCTGTCACACAGGGACTCTGGGACACTTCATGGCAACTTTGAGCTTCACCTAGATGTTCTCCCAGGCCATGAGAGTGGTCTCAAGAACTGCTCTCCCCAAAGTCCTCAGAAAAAGAAGTGATGGCTATGGCCCATGCTGCAGCTACAAAGCCTAAACAGTAACAATAATGAATGTGTTTGTGGTACATTTGCTGTCACGATTGCTAAAATACTGTAAGCTGTTACTCTACAGTAAGGGAGAATTTGTTCATTGAATTAGTACAAAGTAATTTAAAGTTGAATTCTAGTGTATTTTTGGAGTTGCAAATCTGACTCAGTCTTTCTGACAATGTCTTTCAAAACCAAACCAAACATTGTGTGAATGACATTCAAAGAATGTGTTATATGTATCGAAGCATGTTAAAACTTTCTGTGTTATCTGATTAGATATGATGAAATATATGCCCTGGGACAGTTGTTTGTTATCTTCATTGAAACAGCTTCAAATCTTCCATTTACCTGCCCCATCAATGTAATTCTAAAAGTGTCAAACACACATGCTGAAATGAAATTCAAAATACGAATAACAAGAGGAAATAAATAAAATATAACATGTTTTTAGAACAGCTTGAAAAGCTCCTGCTCCCAGTCTCACCAAAAGTGGTAAGATCACTGCTTTTTAACTCAAAGTTAAGCAGAAACTAAGGTCCTTTGTTTTCTGTCCCACATGTATGTCTTCACCCTCTGTGGTTTTCAGGTACTTTCTGGCCAGTGCATTCTCAAGTGTGCTCTGACCAGCAGTGAGACAGAACTAAATATATCAGTGCTTATGGTACACATTTGTAAGGCAGGTGACATTGGTTCAAATTTTTGTTTCAGCCAAGAGAAGGGAGACAACTAACTCAGGTGCTGAGTTTCTAGACAGTATTGATTCCATTGTGCCAGCCTCATCATGAGATGAGAAAGCAAGGAATGAACAGACACAGACGGTTAACTGCAGGAGACAAGTGCTGGCTGTGACCTCCAAAGCAGCTGTGATGCTTCACTCTACTGGGGAACAGGGGTAGCTTTGTCTGTGCATTGTACAGGGATCCTGAGTTTTGAATTCCTCTGTAATCAGTGTCCTCACAAGATTATTTCTCTATCTTGCATCATAGTTGAATAATGGATAGAGAATAAAATCAGTTTTGTTGCCTCCGTGTAGTATCTCATCATACACTTTCATGGGGCTGTTTATAGAACTCTACTTCCTCATCTTTATGTTTTAGAAGAAGGAAACATTTTTACTAGAAGAGATATTCTGTTGAATACTTCCAAGCAGTAGCAGTAAGCATTCTTATGTGACTATAATCAGATTTCTTCAACTGGACTTGTGATTTCTACTGGTTTCTATTGATCTCCAGTCACTAAGAAGGTCTGCTCTCTTAACATTTAAATATGTTGCATTACTTTACTTTAAACCTGCAATACCTGAATAGTAGAGGCAAAAGTGAATCCCATTAAATTTCTTATATTCCACAGTTGCACCTGAGATACATTGGTCTTTTATGGAAATGAAATTTGATGTGCAGGATAATCTGGCAGCAGTTAATTTATATTATATGTTTGCAAGAATTACTTTCACTGAAGAATTATCAGATATGCTCTCATAATCCTCCTCTAATTCTACTTCTATTCAACAAATTTTTTGTGTCCAAGTTGTGTCTTTTTATCTCTACTTGATGCTGTTAGCTCTGCTATTACTTCTACCTTTTTATTTCAGCTACTTTTTTTTCAGACTACTACTTAGAAGCCGTGGGTCAGACACATTTATATACAAAACCAGCCACTATGGGATGGATAATGGCAATGAAATTACCATGAAAGTCATTTCGTCTGAAAGAGGGAAATTACATCTATTGTGCTCCCAAAGAGGCAATACATGAAGTGCTAACAGAAGGGTTATAATCAGATACTTTGATTAAGCTTATCAAGAGAAAGACAAAAAGCTGCTACTATGAGTATCCATTCCCACAGTGATTGGTAATTTTCATATTTAAGTTTTCAAACAAACAAACAAAACAAAATAGCACCCCACCAATTTCTCCCCTAAATTATGAGACAGGTTATACCAATTCAGGTGAAAAATAGGTTTTTTTTCTGGTACTCATAGTGTGCTAGATATCAAGCTTCTGGCTGTTAATTTTGGCTCAGACTAAGCATTCAAAATCTTGGTGCCTCTAATGAGCTTCTTCAATCCTTAAAGTAGATCTGGAAAAACTGAAAGCAAGTTAAGGTATTAATGTTTTTCTTTTTCTTAAACCCCTAATTGTGTCTCTTGTTTAATTGAGTATGTAGCTATATCAAATAGATTTATTTAACTCTTTGGCTATCCATACCTTTTTCTTTTTTGTTTCGATGTGAAAGATCTGCTTATTCCCAACCTGCTCCAAAGTGCCACCGAGTTTAGGAACTAAGTCAAGGCAGGCTCTCATGTCCTCCACATGTTTTCAATATGTCCACAGAACAAGTACACCTTGATGGTTCCAGTGAAAGTGGCAGCACCTATGTCTGGAGCAGAGCAGGCTCCCTTCTGAACATTATGGAACATGGGGAAAACTGCACTGAAAAATTAAATTTACCTTGAAACTGAAAAGTTTGAGCTGAGAAGCCAAGACCAAAGAAGGAGTCACACACTGAATTCTGTGGCTTTAAGATTTACTGGAGTGGTGTATTACTAATAATTGCATTTCCATTCTAAATTTCACTTTGGTGTCTGGCTACTAAGTAAACATCTGTGTAATTCATCTCATAATCCAGCCTTCAAATCCCCCCTACTTTGCACAAGTCAGGTGCCCCAGGTAAGATGTTTTGAAAATAAAATGAGAAAGTACAAACTTTCTAATAAATTCTATATTATATTTTTATGCTATTTTTGTATAGCTGAGAAAAAGTGAAGTTTTCTGGTTTTGCTCTGTGTAGAATAAAACTGCTTGCCAGTTTCTTGCAGGTCTGACTCCAGCCTATTCTGTTACTAGCTTATGCTGTTATTTTAAAATTATTTCATTTTCTTTAACCTGCTGATCTTAGTAAAGCTGCTTTCCAGGTCACTGAAATAAAATGTCGTTCTCCTTGTTCTGCCTTTTCGAAGAACAAACCTATCTGAGCAACAGTAAGGTATAATTACACTGAATAGGTTGATTGCAAAGAGACTGTCAGTCCACTGTTGTCTGCTTTGTGAGGGCTTTTACTGTTAGGAGCCTACAGTCAAATTTACATGTTTAGAATGTTGGGTAGGGTACCAGATGAAATTTCAGCAACCATGGTCTGGTTTTTCCTTTGCAGGTCCTTCCGCTCTACAATTGGAAAGTCACATTAGCTATATATAGGTAACATCTTTACATAGATTATGCTAAAACTGAGGCCTGCTTGGCTCAAAGGTTTGATGCAATGAAGCAATTTGGCTTAATATAGAACTAATCAAGGCTCCATTTTGACATGACCCAAGAAAATAACTGTTTCCTAACAATCAGCTCCACTGGCAGTAGACAATTATGCTTTCTGTCTTGCAAAAAAAAAAGTGTATTTATAGTGTAACAGATAACTGCACTGGATATAATCTTGGAAGCCAAGATATATTTGCCCTTACTTTTCTGCACAAATGATCTAGTTTTGTAAAGCATTCCAATATAAAAATGATGCTAGTAAGTATGCTGCCGTAACCTTCAGTGGCAATAACATTGCAACTTACCAAGCAGAAGTTTAACATTTTTGTGATTTTTAAAAGGTCCATTATGACCTGAAAGTGTTACTCGACTAAGCTAACAAATTACCCTTGAGTTCTGCTTAATTCTTCAGAAGTGATGAAAATTTTCATCTGAACTGAGAGAGCCTTCTCTAGTCATGCATCTGGTTTGCCTATCTATTCCCTGCAAACTGATAATCTCCTGCAAATGCAGTTCATCATCGAGGCTGGAAACCTAAGTTGTCCATAGGCTCTGCAGTTGTTGATTTCAGGTGCCAGGACATCAAAAGAACTGAAAGCTTTGTTGCTTTGTGAGTTCTATTGCTTTTGAGGTTTCTTTTATAAGTAAACTGTTACAAAATCTCCTTGGTGGCAGAAAAAATATTTAACCCATGATTTTATTTTTTTTTCCATTCTGTATTATAGAACTGCAACATTCAGGAACTAAGTATGGTTATATGGGCTACTAGGCCCTAATTCATATGAAAAATATAGTATGCAAAATTATAAAATATTAGAAAATGTTTGAAAATAACGTGGTTATAGCAATGGTTTTGTTTTTGTTCCTGACAGTGCTTAAAAGCTTTGATTTCTTATGCATGAGGGAATTTCTCCAGGGAAAGTCGCACACATTAGTTAAAGGGAAGGAAAAATTTGTACTCATAAATTTTAATGTGTAATTTATTTGCTTGTTTCTGTGGATTAGTCTGAAGAAAAATGTGAAGGGCAAAAGCCAGCAAGAGTTGATTAATGGTCAAAAAGGGCTTTCAGGGATTAGGGAACTGGATGAATTGTTTAAAAGCATCTAGAGTTTTAAGAAAGCCCTTCTAAATGTTTTAACTTAAAACAACACCTTTCTAAATTGCATAATAATAATTCTTACCATATGGTGAACATAACTGTATTCCAAAGGCCCTCACTGTACCTTCACTTGCTCTGCTTTAACTCTCTGTTCAGCACATGGCAGTATATTTTTGTCATGTACAGCAGTAGATGAAATACAAATTGGGCACTAGAGATGAGAGAAACAAGAATATGCTACTAACCCCTAATTCATATCTACAGTACAATGATTAAAAAAAAAAAAAGAAGTTATAAAACATTTGAAATTAACATGGTTATGGGAATATCACCTCTGCTGTCTACATCTGTTTATAACAACTAGCTAGATCCCCAAGAGGTCGCTAGTTAGAAGGAAATTAAGATCTACCTCTAAATTCAAATCAAAGACTACATTTTAGTTGAAGAATTGGCAGCACTATTCCTACTAAGGAGATTAAAGTTAATTTTGCACACTTAACCATAATTTGATTGAGTGGGAATATGCAGTGAGAAAACAAATCCCAAATACCTGGTATACCTAACTAGACATGCCACCTCTTATTAGCACATAGAATTGTGGCACAGAATTTTTTCCAGTTATATTTAAAGAAATGTTATAGATAAATAAACCTGTACTGTCAAAGACATTGTGAGAGGATAATTACTTTAAAGAAATATTCACTGACTGACTGTGTCTCATTCCTTTCTTGTAATAGTATTTAAACCTAACTGTGGGGAGCTTTTTTTAGATTAGGAAAAAAAGAATAACATACAGATAAAAAGAAAGAAAACAAGTCAGAATTAAACAGAAAATATAAGCAAGAACTTTCCCTGTTTTCACATCAATTTCAACCCCACCTTATTTAGATAAGCCAAAAGCAAATAAGTTAATAAGAAACTTCAGACCCAGTGGCTGGGAAAACAACTCAGAAGATATGTACAAATATAGCATGAGTTTCCAAACTAGAATGATGCATAGATGTCTGAATTGTTTCTGGCACAGGGGCTCATGAATTATAGTTCCTCAGGAAGAAATCCATGAAGTAATTTGGAATTTTCCCAATGGAGCTATCAGGTATCATATACCCATTGGAAAAAAACTTACATGAATATCTGGATATGCCACAATCCTAATCCTGAGAAGCAAAGATAACAAACTATATGTGATAAGAAAGCAGATGAAGTGTAAGAAAACAAACCTCTGAAAAGTAAAAGAGGAAGCTGACAACAACTAAGAGTAGCATTATTTACTGCAGCATTTTCAAACTGAAGTAAAGATAGAATCATAGAATCATAGAATAGTTAAGGTTGGAAGGGACCTTAAGATCATCTAGTTCCAACC